>APFE031481007.1:114535-129400 GCA_000404065.3 Pinus taeda | reverse complement strand
GGTCTTTTCATTTGAATCATCCAAGAATTGTTCATTTATGTAATGTAAAGGAGGTTGCCCCCTCGAAGACGCTGAATTCTAAGGCGTTGATCTATCTTTTCTATCTTTTCTTGAGCTAGTTTCATAACAATTTTCTTGATAAATTTAAAACATATATCCTTGGGATGTTAGAAATTAGTTAATCAAGTAATCAAATACACAAAATATTGCAGAAACACAAACACAAAAACACATAAAACAAGAGAGACACATATATGTGGTTCACCTAATTTGAGCTATGTCCATGGAAAAACAACCAATCCTTCCTTTTATATTATCCAACAAAATGAAGAGATACAACCTGCAACAAATCCATTGTAATTTCCTCTTTGATCTCACATAACCTTCTCTCTCTCTCTCTCTCTCTCTCTCTCTCTCTCTCTCTCTCTCGCTTGGAATAATAATACATAATCGCAATACAATTCCCTCATATAAACTAAGGGTTTCCTTCTAGGGGAAAAAACCTTAGATTAACATAAATTGTACCATCAGATAATCTGCCTACTGAATGACCCAAATTGACCATGAAATTACAATATTTTACAAGGAAAATTTTCATCTATTTTTAGCTTCGGGGGTGCTGTCCTCGAACCCCTACTAGAAACCCCCTGACGACTATCATATAGGAAATGTTGCCACTTCGTTTAGGCACTGGATTCCAATGTGACTGAGACCTTTGAATCAAGAATATAATTAGGCTCCACATCGAACATGGGAATCTTAGTGAACAACTAGATACTCTCAAAATGAAAAACAAGTAAAAATCTAAAAATGTTGCATTATCTATTTTCTGTCCTAGGTGTAGGAAAAAACATTCTTTGAGAGAATTTCCTCTTGATAGTATAGAAATATATGTCATATGTGCTGAAAATTATGATATAAGATAATACCCCTCAATACCTGGCCTTAAAGTTGTCTTTCAGGATGAAGCTAAAATAAGCCAAGCTAAATCACTTTGCTTTATTGCTAAAAGACCATGGAAAAATCAACAACCAAATATGACTCAAGGTTTCAATACTCAATATAAACCATATGCACAACCATAAAATAATTGGATTGCACCTATTCCTTGGAAACCTTGGCCTCCTAAACCCCAAAATCCATGTTGGGCACAAGGTTGGAAGAATTCGTATGGAAAAAATATTCAATATCCTCAATTCCAATAATCTTATCCCCCTTTTCCACATCAATATTACCTTCCCTAACCAAAAAACTCCCCTTAATTCCAAGCCCAACCACCAAATGAATAAGTTTCATTACCATCCACTTCATTTCCTAAAAATTCCAATCAACTACTTGCTCAACCACTCCCAAACGCAAATAATAAAAATCAACAAGTTGTCTACAATATAGAAGGTCAAAATTTTCAATCTTGTATGATAGCCCCATTATGTATAAATGAGGTTCAACTTAGATCTGGTAGGATTTTGCAAAAGAAGTTACCACGAGTTGTCATCCAAAAATCTAAAGAGGATGAGCTCTTGAAAAAGAAACACTTCTTGATCAAGAAAATACCCCTCCAAGGGAAGATGTTCCTATGCATTTGAAGGATGACCAAATAAATCCAACTTCTACAGTTCCTCTAGTATAACAAACTTCTATTTGCTTACATGATCCACCTTTTCATGAAAGGCTTAAAATTGATAAAGTAATAGAAAGGCAAATTGTTTTACCAGAATATGACGTGCTAGATGAACTAAAAAATACTTACATCAAAATTCCTTTGTTTCAAGTTATAGAGGAAATACCAAGATTTCCAAAAAGCATTAAGGAGCTATGTATTAGTAAACGAGGAAGGAAAATAATAGATGTCAATAGAATTCAATTGGTAGGAGAAAATGTTGATATTATGATGGGGAAACAAATAGTTCAAAAATATCTAGATCCAGGTAGCCCGATTGTAAAAATTCAAATTAATGGTATCGAGATTCCAAACACCTTGATTGATTTAGGAGCAACCATCAATATCATGAGAAAACAAACTATGGATCATTTAAAGCTTCCTAATCTTCAATATACCCCTACATTATTATGATTAGCAAATAAATATGTTATCAAACCTGATGGTATATTGGAATATGTATATGTTTCTTTAGATTCTTGGGATATCCTATTAATTTTATGATTTTAACTCCCAAGAATAATTTAGGAGGTCATCCATTGATCCTTGGTAGACCTTGGCTAGCTACAACTGATGCATTTATAAGTTGTAGATGTGGTGATATGTATATTTTTGATATAAACTCTACTAGGAAATTCACATTATATCCATCTAGAAAAACAATACATGGAGTAGAAAGTGAAGTCTGGATAGACGATGATAATGAATAATTTGATGATATTAAACCAATATTTACTCTTTCACAAATAGATGAAGAAGTTCAATTAATAAATTTAATGAATAATAATGATTCCTCTTCATACTATGCACAAGATCAAGTTTTGAGGAACAGTATAATATTGAATATCTATCATCTTATCAATTCCTTTGCATTATATGGAAAAGTTTGGAAATTCTTTAGTAGAAATATTTCCAGGAAAAACATTAAACATTAATAATAACTTGGAAGAATTTCAAAAGAGAAAATTGATAAAGATGCTCCAAAAACATTCCTCTGCTTATGCATGGGAGTATATTGATATGAAAAGGGTTGATCCCAAAACTTGTATGCATCATATTTATATCTATGAAAATGCCAAACTACTTAGACAACCTCAGAGAAGGATGAATCTTAATATGAGAGAAATTGTTAAGGAGGAATTGCAAAAGTTACTTAATGTGAATTTAATTTATCCGATATCAAATAGTCAAAGGGTATCATCTTTGGTGATTGTTCCAAAGAAGAATTCCAAATGAAGAGTGTGCATTGATTATGGGGAATTGGAAAACCACTTTGAAAGATCATTTCCCACTACCTTTTATAGATCAAGTATTAGATACCTTAGTAGGGAAGAAATATTTTTCATTTCTTGGTGGTTTTAGTGGGTATATCCAAATCCACCTAGCACCAAAGGATCAACAAAAAAAACTTGTACATGTCCACGTGGAACGTATGCCTATAGGGTACTTACTTTAGAATTATGTAATGCACTTGCAAAATCCAAAAGAGCAGTTTTGGGTAACGTTTATGATCTAATTCATGATTGTGTGGATGTTTAGATGGATGACTTTACTATCTATGGAAATACTTTTGAAGAATCTACTGAAAAATTAGAAAAAGTTCTCATTAGGTGTAAAGAATCAAATACTTCATTAAGTCATGAGAAGTGTTTTATGATGTTCAATGAGGGATTGTTTTAGGCCACCATATTTCAAGTGATGGAATTAAAATGGATACATCTAAGGTAGAAGTGATTTCTAAAATTTCAATTCCTATTTTTCAAAGAGATGTTATAAGTTTTCTTCGTCTCACTAGTTAGTATAGAAGATTCATAGAAAAATTCACAAAAATAACCTCTCCACTATTCAAACTTACAAAAATTGTGAATTTGTTTGGAATTTTGACTACCAGAAAGCATTTGAAACATTGAAGAAAAAAATCACTGAAGCACCAATTCTAAGAGGGCCTAATTGGTCTCTCCCTTTTCATATTTCTATGGATGCTTCAGATACAACTTTAAGAGCTGTGCTGGGACAGAAAGATTTAACTCGTTATGCTATTTATTACACAAGCAAAAATTTGACTAATCCAAAGTTAAATTATACTGTAACAAAAAAAGGAATTTTAGCTATTTTGTATGCCATTAATAAGTTTCGTCATTATATCACTGGTTATGAAACTTTCATTTATACAGATCATTCTGTTGTTAGATATCTAATGAACAAACCAATTACTAATGGTAGAATTGCAAGATGGTTTTTATTATTGCAGGAATTCAACATTACTATTATCAATAGACCAAGAAAAGAAAACATAGTTTCTGATTTTCTTTCTAGAATGTAGAATAATAATGATTATGTTCTTGTAAAGGATAATTTTCCTGCAACATTTACTAAAAGTCATTGGTTTGGAGATATTTCTAATTACTTAGATACAACAAAATTACCCCCACAATTATCAACCAAGGAAAAGTAGAATAATATCAAATCCATTGCACTTTATTCTTGGATAGATGGAGAACTATATAGAAATGGACCTGATTTGATCACTCAAAGATGTGTTTGAGAAGATGAAATACTATACATCTTGAAATCTTGTCATGATGAGCCGTGTGGAGGACACTTTGCTAATAGAAGCACTGCTTACAAAATCCTTCTTTTGGGATATTATTGGCCTTCTCTTTTCAAGGATGCCAAAGAATATGTCAAGATATGTGATGATTTTCAAATAATGAGAAAGCCTATTCAGTCGGATGAAATTCCTCTATAACCACAGGCACTTGTAGAGCCTTTTGAAAAATGGGCTCTAGATTTTGTTGGAACAATCAATCATCCATCTAAACAAAAAAGGTATATACTTGTTTGTACAAATTATGTTACAAAATGGGTAGAAGATAAAGCACTTCCATTTGCCACTGAAAATGTTGTAGTTACATTTTTTTTGAGGATATTTTTACTCGTTTTAGTGTTCAAGCGAAATTGTAACAAATCAAGTTACTCAATTCACATTTAAGTTGGTGCAAAAGATAATGGAACCATATAAGATCAAGCATTAAAATTCTACTCCATATCATCCACATGCCAATGGATAAGTGGAATCCACCAATAATGTACTTGAAATAATTCTAACCAAGACTGTGCATTTGCATAGAAGAGGTTGGAAAAAAAATCTTCCAGAGGAATTATGGAAATATCAAACCACATGGAGAAATACAAATGAGCACACTCCTTATGAGCTTTTCTATGGAAAACAAGTTTTGCTTCCAATTGAATGCCAAGAAGAGACCTTTAGAATAACATCCAAATTGGGCCTTGATCTATCTGAAGCTCAAAAACCAAGATTAGTACAATTAAATGAGCTAGATGAGATTAGAGAAGATGATATCCAAAGAATCAACATAGTTCAACAATAAAGATCAATATGGAATGACAAATTCATCAAGGGTAAAAGGTTCAAGCCAAGTGATTGGGCTATTTTTATTATTATTCCAAATTCAAAGATTTTCAAGGAAATTTTCAAACTCACTGGCTTGGTCCTTATGAGATAGATAATGCCTTTGATAATGAAGCAGTAAAAATAAAATCTATTGGTGATGAACAAGTTACTTTCCTTTTTAATGGTCTTAGATTAAGATTATATCATAAACCATTAAAAAGAGAAGAGCTTGTGAAGTATTTGCAAGATAATTTTGAATTCAAGGTGGTTAAGAAAGGGGATCTTTCTCCTCATTCTCCAACTCCATTGTAATTTTCTTATCATTGTTAAAAAAATAGTAGAAGCATGAAAACCAACACTGTTGGCATGTTTGTATAAAAAATATTAACTGAAAACTTATAATTCATGGCAGTTTAGATTTTCATAATCCCCTTACCTCTTTCCCATTTATTTTTATCCCTCTTTTTCTAATAATTTTATAGATTTCAAAGCAATGCTTTTGAGGACCATCCTTCTTCAATTTATGCCAAGAAGTAAAAATAATAAATATTTTCTTCTAATCAATAGAAAATTTCGAAAATATGAACTGCTATAGAATCATTGACATTTTGCAGCCAATCTCCAATTCCGTAGCTAATTCCAAATTCTACAACCATATTAGTCTATATTTAGAAAAACATGAAGAACCTGTAACAAATGACATTATGAACATAATGAGACATGTAGGATGTTGAATTATTTTTCATTTAAGGAACATTAGATTTTAAATTCATTGGATGATCATAATAGAAGTCTCAATAAATTAAAAGACCTCGTAGCATTGCCTAATATTGTAGCCTAAATCATAATTGTTACAATGCTATTTTGTCATAATACCTCAACCCATCACATCAAATATCTTCAAAATCACCTAAATTTTAATAATCCTATGGAATTATATCTTAAAATCATGGTAATCGTGTGAAACAAACTAGTCCTATTATGAATTGAATACCCCACAAGCACCTTATTTCACCATCATTCAACCTCCCTTGCATATCCTTCGCCATCCAGCTCTGTCAACTATTCCTCTTACAAGCCTCCATTGCCTTTGTAAAAAAGAAACAATCTAAGACCAAGAATTCTCCCCGCCAGGGGTGTCATTGTTCGATCAGAGCCTAATGGATTGAAGTTTCTTCAGGCATATCCACAAGTTAGAGAACAGTGGGAGTAGGTAGATTGGTTCAAATTATTTGAAAAGTTTTATGGACACGAGATAAAGGTCACACAATATTTTACATGGGATTTTGATGGGTTAGCAATAGAAATTGGTGACATCATACTTATACTTATAGAATCCATAGTGGCAAAAGCTACAAAATTGCCCGAAATGCAAAAAGTTGGTTCAAAAACAGGAAAATTTAGGAGAAAGAATGGAAAACCTTCCTCAAAAAACCAAGTATGGACATTTTTTTTTATTTTCAAAAAGGGAATTCCAGTAACAACACTGAAAAGAAAAGGGAGGAATTTATTGCTAGTCATTTAGAAGTTCTTAACTTGTGAAGTGAGGTTTGGAATCGTGTTCTTTTGCCATGTCTGACTTATGATGCATTTCATTGACAGGAATGAGATAATTTTTCCATATTTTCTACTCTGTAACCTTAAGAAGATGGCCTCTAGTATGCAGTGAGAATAAAAAACCATCGACAATTCTCTTTATCATTCTGGAATCATTAAAATTCTCATAGAAGCAAATTTAGAAACCAAAGGAGACAATTGGCTATGTTTTATAGTTCATAACCACTTTGTAGAAGTTCAAGAGGAGGAAACAAGCATAAAAGTTAAAATAAGCCAACACAGAATTCTCTAAAACCTTAACCTTGAAGATGGAAGTGAAAAAGAGGGTTCAACTCTTAATCAAACAAAGGAATTAGAAAACCGTTAGAAACCCCTGAAGATGACACTCCTCTTTCTCAGTTTTTGGAAAATATTAAACAAAAAAATGGTAAAGGAAATGTTAGAAGAAAGAAATCCAACTCAAGTGTCAAACCACCTGGAGAAAAATATGGAGAACTGGGAGATAAGAAACAGGGAAGAACCAACAAAAGGAAAAACATCCAAAACATTGAAGAGTCAGGGGTAAAATTGAGAAGAGGCAGGTGAATTTTTAAACGCTCAAGTGTACAGTTTGAAGAAGTAGTATATCATGAAGAAGAATATTACAGAACACCAACTTAGACTCTGATTTTGACAAGGAAGACACCAAATATTAATCCAATACAAAACAAATTTATGATTATGTGGAATATTTGGAACAAAGAGCAGAAGGTAAACTCTCCTTCTCAAAATCAAGAGTATACTTTAAATGAATAAATTCCTCTATAAGATGATATTCCTAAAAAAGAATACAAAATCAAAGATGCTTTAAAATAAGACATGAATGAGTTGGAAGTACTAAACAAACATCTCAAACAAGAGCATGAGGAAATAAAGGTACAAAATGAAATCTTAAGGACTCAGAATGACACTATACACTTACATTTATTCCACTGGTATAAGAAGAACAATGAACTCAAAGAAAACAACAAATTCCTCAGAATCAAAGTCAGAGGATTACAAAGCAATATTCTAATGAAGAGGCCAAGTACAATATTTGGTATCAAGAAAAGAAAGAGGAGCACTTGTTTGGATTTGCTAGCTCAAGCCTCAGAGATAGTACATTAAATAAATGAATGGGAAAATTTTGAAATTTTGATACATGAGGACATGCAAAACCTTTGGTGTGGGGGGATGTTGAGTCTGGAATTGTCATTTTATTGACAACCCTTTTTCCTTACTTCTCATCCTTTTTCATAATAATTTTGTTGCAGTTTCTAGCTAAAAGGTCATTCTGGACATGCTTAAACATCTAAAAAGGTATTAATCATCCATGATTTATGATATGTTTC
Source organism: Pinus taeda (assembly GCA_000404065.3). Classification (NCBI taxonomy): domain Eukaryota; kingdom Viridiplantae; phylum Streptophyta; class Pinopsida; order Pinales; family Pinaceae; genus Pinus; species Pinus taeda. Next base: position 121,398 of record APFE031481007.1, on the reverse strand, counting down.
TTATTTGTGAAATTTAAATTCCTATAGATACCGAATCTCATTCATTCTGTAAATAACCAAGAATTCTGCATCTATCTCCATGGTTAGACAAGTTCTAGTGCACCATAGAATGAATAAAAGGTACTAACATATGGAAAATGGTCAACATATGGAAATCCACCTGTCTTCATGATCTGGAAATTACATGGTTTGAAAGATCTGGAACTCAAACCAGAAGTCAAGTCTGGTAATGATAGTCCAATGATAAGTAGACTTTGAAGTTGGTTCATGGAAATATCAAGCGATTGTGGAAATGATCAAGAAAAATTCAAAGCTGATGTGTTCTAACACATCCCTCATGATTTTCTCTTTCAGTAGAAAATCATGAGAATAAATATTTTATTTCAATTTTGCTTCTTAGTTGTTGAATTATCTCGATTACCTCTCAGCTTATTCATCAACCTCGGTATTGCAACAAGAATGCTGCAACCCCAAGGCTACCAACTTTTAATTATCATCCTAGGGTTCATACACACTTAAGAGGTATCGACACTATATGTGCAACATACAATGTGTCCTTCCTTTGCTGTCATGATGTAATGGAGTGCATGTACTGAAATCAAACCCTAAACTAATTGCAGAAAATGAACTGAAATGGAAACATATTGCAAGAAATAAAGTACAAGGAAAGAAACATATTCTAATTGCATAAAGAATATGAAATAAATGTAAAATAAACCTAACTTAACCCTATTTATCACATGTGATGATTTAAACTAACTGAGCAATCTTATCTAGAGAGTAATAACTACAATGTGCATGAATAAATATAAAATAACTTTTTCCTTTTTATCTTTTTGCTTGAAAAATGTCAATGCTAATCTTGCTTGGTTCCTTGGCAGCAGAGAAAAGTGTGGAGGAAAAGGAGTACAATGGTTCATATGGCTTGGAGGGCAATCAGGGGCCTAATCCCAGCTTCTAGTGATGATTTTTCTCAATTCGAGCTCAAAACAGGCCACTACAAGTTTTCCTACAAGATCCCCTGTTTTATTACAATAAGTAGGCCGAAAGATTAGGAAATGGTCTAGAAGGTGGGATGGAGCTTGGGAAAGGTGGATAATGGAAGAATAAAACATGGAAGTGGTGGAAACTACCCATAACTCAAGTAAGGGCTTCAAGATAGTTAGATTTTCTCAATGGAAATGACAATTTTTGCTTTGGCGACATGGGTGGATGAGGCTTAGATGAGGCGAATGAGGTGAGGAATCCTTGAAGTGTAGAAGCTCCTATAACAACACACATTATTGTCTGCATCTATCCAAAAATTCATATATTCATGGGAAATATTTATTAAATAATGGAAAATTACTTAGTCTAAAAATAAAAAATTCGAGAAATAGTGAGCTAGTAAATCTATCAAATGCCTAACCTAATTAAGTGAAAATGCAATGGGGTAAATTTTGTTATTAAATAAATTTTTTTTTGTGATATAATTCAAGTGGAACCAACTTGATTGAAGCTCATTAGCATGCTCTAAAAAATAACAAAAATTTACTATTCTTTGCTAAAAAGGAGTTCCAGAAATCTAGATTTAGGGAATAAGAAGACTAATCCAAGTAGCTCAATGATTACTATGACCTTCTAAAGCTTTTCCAAGGATTAAATGATGCTTGTGATCTTGCAAAAGAACTTACATCAACCATTTAACCCAATCCTACACTAAGAAATCATTAATACTAAATGCATAAATGGAAATAAATAAAAACAAGAGATGCATGTGAATAAGAAGTGAAAAGAATAAAAATAAATAATACAAAAGGGCTCTGAGGCTCCTGGGATGGCCAAGCCCAAGGAATTTCAGAGACCTATGGATGAGAACAAGATTTAGAAGCTGAACATGACTCCAATCTTCATTATTTTCATCAATACAATTATGTCCCTGCAAGAAAATACAATGGAGCTGAAAAAATATGAGTTCTCTCCACAAGAAGACTAATAAAATTCTCTCCCTAGAGGAAAATTCGACTTGGTACTTATACAAAATGATTAGGGATCATTCCCGATGAAAGGAGAAATATTTCCCCACGAAATCCCTTGATTAGTGGACTTGGTTCCCAATATTAGGAATCTGCATTAAATGACAGGGAACACATTCCTAGATTTTCACAATCATTGGAGTTCCACAATATGTGCCATAATTCCATAATATCTTGTTGATTTATTATTTAATATTGATCCTCCTGTGGTAGGGATCAAGTCCCTAAATTATCTCCTGATCCAAATCTTCATAATCTGCCAAATATTCTCATAATATTCCACAAAATAAATAATATTAGGCAAAAATATGCAATCATTCATAAACCTTCCTAATGAATATATTAAAGTTAAAAATACATTATCTAATGCAAAAATAGAGGTTTAATGTGCTAAAGGATAGTTAGATGGGCCTTAATTTATGTTTAATTCAGAGGCACGGGCCTTAATTTATGTCTAATTTAGAGGCCCATCATACCCCCCCTGTTGAAAGTGTTGCTCATCCTTTGAGCAACTTAGTGACCTCATTATGCCTCATTCATGGCCCTGGTGGCCTCTCTCTTGTGCATTAAGAATCTTGGTTGTAAGTTTTATAAGGACAAGCCCAAAAACATATTTGTGCAAAGAAAAATCATTGTTTCTTGAGACCATTAGCTTGCTTTCTTCCCTTTATTCAAGATGGGTTCTTGAATATTTTTTAGTTTGGCATGGTCTTCCACATCCTTATCAACCTTTTTCTACATTGTTACACCATTTAGACACCTCTAAAACCTTCAAAATTCCTTTAGATGAGAACTAGGACATCCTCTAGTAATTCCTGTCAAAACAAACCTACAGAAAACCTTGTTAAAGCTACAGGAAACCCATTTTGAGCATAAATGATAGTCTGAGGTTAGGGAAGTCCATTAACTTGACTTCCATGCCTTTATCCCATTTATATAACATCTTTTAGGCCTTGGAAAAAGCTAGAAAGAGATTAGAGACCTCTTAGAAAGCCTTTTTTTATCACTGTAGTTTGAATTTTGTTTGATGGTGAATGCCTCATTTCCTTTTGTTGCATTCTTCTTCTCTCTTGTGGCCTAGATGATTGCTTAATGGCCTTGGAGTTTTTAGTTTTGATTAGGTCTGTCTTAGGCAGTGTTCTTTTTGGTTTTAGCACCATTTGTTCATTTCTTCCTTCTTGTAGCAACATTTCGTCTTCCTGTAGCATCCACTCCTTGTATTTCAGAGTCTTTTAGTTGTATGGTTGTAATGAGAAATGATGTAGAGGGTTTGGAGGATGATGCTAGGGCTCAGAGGGAGTAGTGTAGGTTTGTGAAAATGGAGAAGATGCTTTGTTTGTTTTTTTAAGACATTTTTAGGGTGAGACAGAGTGTAGGGTTTGTTCTTGAAATTATGAAATGACATGGATGAATGATGGATAGATAGTGAATATGAAGTGGATGGAGGGCTTGGAGTGTTGTGGTGAATTGGCCTTTGCAAAAATTTCTTGTTTTAACTGCTATCCTCATTCCTTGAAATCATCACCGTTTATAATTTTACTTTTCAACATTGCATGAGTGAAGGAGTGAGTTGCAATTAACTAGTTGATGGAAACTGAGACTACTGACCCATCCTTTGCTTATAAAACCTCATCTCTCATGCATTGCCAACAAATTTATAACTATAATATGCTCAAGATAAGAGGTCAAGAATATTGCATACCTGTACCTACCTGATGGTTGTTGGAGAGACATGAATGCTGCTGCTGAGTTGATGTTGTTGTGTTGCTAATGACTTAGTTACATCTTCTTGTCTGCCTTTTTCTTTTTTGTTGATCTCATTTTGCTGATGGGTTGTCTTCTTGTTGATGTGCAGGTGTTGGGAGACCTATATCAACCTTCGCTAAAGAATACCTGACCTTTTGACCCATTTCTCCATCATATTACCTCTCGTAGTTTCTTCTCGGCCTTCTTGTAGAGATCCTATAGTAATTCAGAATTTCCTATAGATATCCTGTAGTAATTAAGGACAACCTCTTGTAACAAACTTGTTTTGTCCATATCTCCCAAATGGTAGAATGGATTGACCTAAAATTTGCTGAGAGTGTTTCGATCATCATTATGCACCTCTCCATAAAAAAATATTGGCCAATGGAGACACAAATTTTGAGAAAAACTAAAAATGGATGAAGGTGATGGAGGTCGATTTCTTGGAAATCGTGCAACGAAATTTGCTAAAATTTCTTTGGCATGTTACCATCATCCATATGTATTTCCCCATAAAACATATTTTTAAATGGATGCACAGATATCAAGAAAATTTAAAAATGACTATAGGTGATGGAGGTTCATTTCTTGGAAATCATGTACTAGAATTTGCTTAAATTGCTTGAGCACGTTACCATCATCCATATGCATATCCCCATAATATAGATTGGTAAATGGATGCATGGTTTTCAAGTTATGGTAAAAATAAATTTCTTCTCTATATATTTTTGTTTCTTATAGTAAAACAAAGCATTCATGTAGTTTTTTAGGGCATCAAGCAAACTGAATGGGAAAAGCTTGATAATGATGGGTGGATGGTGTATATAGATCAGGATGATGGATTGGTCATGGTCTTGGCCTTGTTGGAGAATTTGAGCAAAGGAGGAGAAAGTTAAAATTTGACTTCTATTGACTAGGTTTGACTAGTTCTTTCTTTTGGTACCAACTTGTTTTTGTTGCTTGCAGATGTTGGAGAGTACATGCATTCATTAGAGAGATACATGGAGCAAAGATTTATTATTATTTATTTATTTATTTATTTCTAGGCCTACTAACCACCTCAATGAGGTTTTCAACTAGTAGGTTTTCCTAGGTACCTCAAAGGAGGTTTTCACCTAAGATCTTTTCTTTTTTCTCTTTTTTTCTTTTTTCCCAACCCATTCACTGCCTCATGGAGGTTTTCAATCAATGAGCCAATATGAGACACCTCTAAGGAGGTTTTCACCTGAGATTTATATTTTTTTATCTTATTTTTCATTTTTTTCTACCGACCCTACTTGAAAAACAAAATCACTTTCAAGTATAAGAATACTTCCAATGGAGCCATGTTCACATCAAGATGAAAAAAATACTTATGTGTAAGATTGAAATGTATGCTTTGACATGTACCTAAATTTGAATGATAAAATGATTTGAATTTTATGATATCAAGCATGATTGAAGAAGAGAGTATCGCTACACCTTGTTGATTTTCTGGAACCAAATCTCAATATAAATTTGATGCCCTTGGTTTGCTTGTTTATCTTGATCATTCTTTTCTTCTATCATGACCTTTAAATCTTCCTATTTTTGCTGATTTTTATCTTGAATACATGGAGGATTTGATGGTAACCATGAGGGATCTTTCTCAATATCTGATTTTGATGTCTGCGCTTCATTAATTGTAACCCATGGTTCTTTGATCTTCTCTTTCGAATCTTGTTTTTCTGCATGTTGTCCTTCAATGGCATCAAGAGAATCATTTTTTTGTAATGTTCTTCCTGTGATGAGATGAATACAATTGAGATCAAGAGCAGATATTTGGAAGTGTTGTACCTCAACATTGTAAGTGGGCTGAGCTACTTCAATGTGTGGGTTTGGAAATGGTGGTACAGGTACTTGAGTCGGAGAGTATATTTGAGATGGATGTGATAGGGGTTGTTGTTGTGGTGGAGGTGAATGGTAAGGATAACATGGATTTGGGTATGGAGGATACTGATGAAAATAATGAGGATATTGTGGATGGATCCCATAAGTTCCTTGCTAGCCTTCTTGCCAAGATTGGTTTTGGGGTTGAGATGACCAATGTTTCAAAGGAAAGGGTGTGCTCCAATTACTTTGAGATGGATGTGCATAAGCTTGAAATTGTGAATTAGGCTCTTGTATCATATCAGGTTGAATAGGTTGCCATGGTCTTCTTGGAGCTACATAACATAGCTACATTGGCAATTGACTTACTCCATTGTCCTCTTGGTGAACTTCCTTCAACCTTGGTAATGATGGACAATGTTTAACATCATGTGATTCTACATGGACACAAAAATATCAACATCTTATTTTTATTCATCTTGCATACCTAATATTTCTAATTGTTTGGTTAGATTACTAAAAATTTCTATTTTAAAATCGTCAAACAAATTTCCAAGTTTAGCTTGACTTATCGATCTTGATGCTGATTTACTTACTCTTTCCCTTCCTCTTGATAATGTGTTTGTACGTTTCACAAATTTCTTCAAATGATAATTGGTATACATCACCTCTACACATGAGATTAAGGATATTAATCCATCCATCCCTAATTTTTCTAAGTAAGAGGGTTTTTAGTGTGTCGGATCCTAAATGATGTAGTTTTTCCCTCTTAATATTATACATGAACCTCTCTATTAGATTCTTAAGGCTCTCATCTTCCTTTTGATTCATTCTAAATATTTCGTCTTTCAGATCATGATCTTTATATTATTCTACAAATATATATTTTCATATCATTCCATGATCTTATTGAATTAGTCCCTAAATTCATGAACCATTTAAGAGCCCTATCCTTCAATGTTTCTGGAAACAATCACAGTTTTTGTGTTTTTAGTAAGTAACCATAAGATCTACAAACAATTTCAAATTCAAAGAGAAAAGCTTCCGGATCCTCTGACCTTAGACCATAAAATTATGGAAGAAAATATGGAGGGATGTTCTTCATGTGCACACTACCATCAATATATTGAATGGGAAATCCGAGAGGATCTTCCTCATTGTCATCATCTCTATCCATTTCTTCTACATTATTATCCATCTTCTTCTTCTACCTGCAAAAGTGAATGGTGATGTGGCTCTTACTACACCACATGA
>APFE031481007.1:74225-108873 GCA_000404065.3 Pinus taeda | reverse complement strand
AACACTATTACCTTTTTCTTCTTGATTTGTCCTTCTATCTTGATGGTTTGAGGAGTGGTAATTCCAGCCAATGCATTACAAGATATGGTCGGATTCATTTATTCTTTATCTAGGCTTTGTTGCTGGAGTATATCCTCTCCTTTTGACCTTTCTTGCTCCTTTTATTCTTCCTCTCCACAATCTATGTAGAATAATTTCTTCTCAGCACACTTATGACCTTTAGTGTATTTGCTATCACAACTGTAACAAAGCCCTTTTGCTCTTTTTTCTTCCAATTTTTGTGGTGTCAACCTTATATGTTGTGGAAGATTGGGGGCAACAACACTTCCATCTTTATAGTTGTGAGTGGTATGCTTCCTGGTTGCCATAATTTTGCTTTCCATTTTTCTTGCTAACCTGAATGCCTTCTCTAATGAATCAGGTTCCCAAAGGCGAACATCATGTTAGATATTATCCTTTAAAGACCCTATGAACACATCAATCCTATGCTCCTCTGGAATATCTTTTACCCTTATGTTCAATTTTTGGAACTCCTCAATGTGCTCCATTATTGAACCCTTTTGTTTGAGACTTATCATTGGCTAAAAAAAGTATTGCTTTTTGTATCCTCATAATGTGCTACCAATTCTTCCATAAAAATTTCCCAAGTGATAAATTGTTTATGAGAGCAAAGCCATTGATACCATACAAACTGATTTGGTTCCAAATATAAAGTTGTAATATGTACCTTTTGTGTGTTTTTCACATTATTGAGATCGGAAAATTGCTCCATATGTAATATCCATGCTGTGGGATCCTTACCATCAAACTTCCTCATATCGATTTTTGGAATATGGTGGGTCTTCGATCCAACCTTAGAGTCTATGAAATCATGATTAACATTTCTTTTGTTCTCATCATGAGTTTCCTTTACTACCCTTTCACCATTAGTAAGCATTTCTTGTAGAAACTTTGTTGAATATGTCTTCAAATCTTCCATGCCTGTCTTCAAATCTGTCTTCAAATCTATCTTCAAATCACCCATCTTAGCTTCCACGTCATTCATCTTAGCTTCCATGCATTTGTTTAAACAATCCATCTTAGCTTCTACGCATTTATTTAAACCATCCATCTTAGCTTGTACATCTTTCTTTAAACCATCCATCTTAGATTTTGTTCCTTTTTGTGCAAGTAACACTTGTTGCACTTGGTCTCATAATTTTGATATATCATATTGCATCTCTTCCTCTTCTTCATGAGTCATGCTAGAGCTTTCAGGTTGCTTACTAGGTGTTTGCATTTTCTTTCCTCGGGGCATAAATTAATGATAATAATGCTTTACTATGCCCTTTGAATTCCTTCAAACTAATTTTTCAAACCAAGCTTATGCAAAAATTAAAAAAAAACTACACACCTTTTTTCACTTTGTAGGAGCTTGATATTGAATTTGATGTATCTCTGTAATTTCAAATCATCCAGTTCTGAAATTGCGACCTGCGGTATCCCTCTATGTCCTCTTTCCAATGCCAGCAGTCTGACCCAAATTGGATTCTCTAGGGAAGAGCTATCCCAAATCTCCCACAGTGACCGGATTATAGACTATTTTAGTAGAGCGAACTTGTACGACATGCCACGAGTCACTGTTTCTACCTTTGCTTCTAAAAAATATATACAAGAAACTACAGTTCGTCCTCTTTTTGCACCTTCTTATGCAATTTCAATCCTATGCTCAGAGAGAAAGTTATGACGATTTTCCCCAGGTCACCTGTTTGGAATGTAATTTAGGAGTCTGCAAAAAGGCCAACTTCCTCAGATCATATCTCCGCAAATATAGCGCGAAAAGCTTTGAAATTTGGATCCAAGATTTAGTGTGATTTCTTCTTAAATGGGTTTTTTTTGAGCTTTTGAAACCTCGCAGAAAAAAAATTATAGCAAAAATTCCACGATGTTCTATTTGGAGTAGTGAAACCCTAGAATCCAAAGCTCTGATACCAAATGTTATGAAACTAGCTCACAAAAGGAAACAAAAGATAGTTGAACGCCTTAGAGTTCAGCCTCTTCGAGGGGGAAACCTCCTTTACATTACACAAATGAACAATTCTTCGATGATTCAAATGACAAAACCTCCTTTCTATATATAGGAGTCTAAGGTGTCACAATATAACCCAACTGACTTAACAATAATAATATAAAGCCACAAAAATAACAATAGAGGGATTCTATGGGGCACAATAATAACAATATGGGGACAATAGGGGCACAACAATATTAATAAGGGATACAACTACAATAGTAATGGGGTAATCACTAGTATTATAGGGACCTAACAAAAAAGGAGTTTCAGAAATCTAGGTTGGAGGAGTAAGAAGACTAATCCAAGTAGCTCAATGATTACTATGACTTTTAAAATATTTTACAAGTATGAAATGATTGTTTTGATTGTGCAAAAGAACTTACATCAACCATTTAATCCAATCCTACAACAAGAAATCATTAATACTAAATGCATAAATGGAAAGAAACAAAAACAAGAGATGCATGTGAATAAGAAGTGAAAAGAATAAAAAAAAATGATACAAAAGGGCTTTGAGGCTTTTGGGATGGCCAAGCCCAAGGAATCTCAGAGACCTATGGAGGAGAACAAGATTTAGAAGTCGAACATGACAACAATCTTCATTATTTTCATCAGTACAATTACATCCCTCCAAGAAAATATAATGGAGCTGCAAAAATACGAGTTCTCTCCACAAGAAGACTAATAAAAATCTCTCCCTAGAGGTAAATTCGACTTGGTACTTATAAAAAATGATTAGGAATCATTCCCCATGAAAGGAGGAAGCTTTCCCCACCAAAATCTCTTGATCAGTGAATCTGGTTCCCAATACTAGGAATCTGCATTAAATGGCAGGGAACACATTCCTAGATTTTCTCAATCATTGGAGTTACACAATCTGTGCCATAATTCCATAATATCTTATTGATTTGTTATTTAATATTGATCCTCATGTAGTAGGGAGAAAGTCCCTAAATTATCTCCTCCTCCAAATCTTCATAATCTGCCCAATATTCTCATAATATTCCACAAAAAATAAATAATATTAGGCACAAATATGTAGTTATTCATAAACCTTCCTAATGAATAGATTAAAGTTAAAAATACATTATCTAATGCAAAAAGAGAGGTTTATAGTGCTGAAGGATAGTCAGATGGGCCTTAATTTATGTTTAATTCAGAGGCATGGGCCTTAATTTATGTCTAATTTAGAGGCCCATCACTTATGACTCTCAAACAATTGTTTCATAAAAGAGTATAAAAATCCCTAAGGTGAGGATAGAGACATCCATTATCACTGTTAATTTATGCAATTATTTTATGTTGAAGACTTTGGAAATTAATATAAATACTTTATTATTACCAATGGGTGGCTAAGTGATTTGATTTTTTGATTGCGTACTTACACTCAATAGCCCCCCCCCCCTGCAGAGTTGAAAGAGTAGAATAGCTTTTGATTATGCTCATTTCAATTCATCTGATAAATAGCTTTCTTTTACTATAGTCTATCGATGCATTTTATTGATCAATTCCTAATATGAATTTCATTATTTTTAACAAATAGAGCGCTCATAAAAATACATATTTGCTTTCCATAGTTCATTTCATTCGATGCTTTCATTTTGTAATTCAATTAATTTTGCTAAGCGATTTCATGAATGATGAATATAAAGATTTTGAAGTACAACTACGCACACTAGTAATCCTTTGAAGTTACAATTCTATTTGATATTTTTTGAATAAGTCTATTTTTGATTTATTTCCTTTTGTCAAGCAGAGTAGAAATAGTTAGAGTGCTTTCTGCAAGTAGAATTAGCATTTCCTTTGTGTATGTAGAATTATAATCTCCTTTCTGCAAGTAGAATTATAATTTCCATTTTGCAATTAGAATTAAAATTTCCTTTATGCAATCAGAGTTAGAATTTGCATTATGTGATTATAATAAGTTGTGATTTTGAATTTCAAGTTCAGTAATTAAAATTGATTTCATTTTTCCTTGAAGTAGTTTTAATGGAAAGAACACGTGCTTGGGAAAATTTTGATTCAATCTAACATTCATTCATATTTATATCAATTCAATTAAAAAAAAACCAAAAATAGAACTCCCAACATATATTGTGCACATGCATTTCATAAATACACGAAACTTGGTTGAAAATTAATGAAGTAATTTAACATAAATTAACTTACCCATCAATTACCAATGTTTATAAGGTCAAGGTTAATATAAATCCCTTGGTCTGTGCAATACATGCACAACGTTGAGAACAATAGTTCCCAACATAGTCAAGATATCTGATGTCTCAAATCCATTCACTGTACCTTTCCTGATTACTTTTCTCACGATTGTCCTGCCACTATCCATTTACGCTAATGGACCCAACCAACCCAACTATATGTCATATTCTTGGCTTCAGTTGCCCTTTACTCATACACCATGCTTCATCTAGGTCTTATATTACCTGTTGGATTTCATTCAACTCTCCCTGAGCTCCATTCACTTTCCTCTTTCCCCAACAAATTACCAAGACCCTCAAAACATAAAAGACAAGAACAAGAATAAAACAAGAAGAAAACCATGGAAAACCAATAGCAATAAGACACCACAAACAAAGTGGCATGGCCATGCACTTGACGAAATAAAAAGCCACAGATCAAGCACAAACAAATCATAGAAGACCAAAAGGACAAAAATTTCACAGACACCATGATTCAACCCCCTTGGTTATTATAGCTTCCAAAGGAAATATCAACCCTAGCCTTCTTCGAGATTTCATAGTAGTCTATTTTGCCATGAAATTCCCTACATCATACTGCCTTAAACACACAAATGTTAATGCATAAATAAATATAACAATATACCAGTTACCTTGCCTTGTTGTACCAATCAACTTCCTTATAAATGATCATCTCCCAAGGGATTCCAATTCCCTCGATGAATCAAACTGTAACTGAAAACCAAATGTTATGCTTTCATCTGATTAATCATCAATCATATAGCTTCCTTTGCCCCAAAGTGCTTCCATATACTGCTTGGTCCTAGAGCATAAGCTCTTTCTACTACAGGATGCATAAAGGCTTTGCCTAGAATTCTCCCTCTGGCTCCTCCATCCATATCGATAATGAATGCCTAAGGATCTATCTGCCTACCTATTATCCACTACTACATAGATTCGAGGAGTGCTTTGACCTACATCCTCAACTGTTCACACCTCTTGCGCACTATAGATTCGAGGCATATCATGCATCCACTACACACTCTGATACAAAGAATAATCCTTCCTACAATGATATCCATCATAGTTTCAACACTGAAATGGTTCTACATCTTCTGACATAAAACTCACCCCAAACAAGATCCTCATCTCTGATTCCTTTGACACATTTAACACCTTCCCACCAAATGGTCATTTTTAATTTGAGACTACAGGTAGATATATTGGCTTTCATGTACTTTGCTCGAAAATATCACTTCTCACTCCTCCTACAATGATACTAGTGGTAATGGTGATGATGTCTCTTTGAATCAGAAGTAGAATGAAATCCATAAGCAATACCCCTCCTATCAGGTGTATCCAAAGAACTTCCACCCCTGACTGTATCATCCATATCCAGCCCATGTCTTCTAAGGGACCTGTTTTCATATGCCCCATTAGTCTTATCTTCATGTCCATGACTAATCCCCACATGTACCTAATTCCACAAATCTTAAAAGCACTAAAGGATGACTGCATTAAATTCTACATGCTTTTCCTGAGATCTGTAAAGCCTTTCCCATGTCTCAATCAACTTGTCGTTGTCTACCTTGCAAATTCTAATCTCTGCCCTCAAACTCCTTAGTGTATTGACCAGATAAAGGGAATCCTCTTCTCCTTGCTGCTCAACTGGCCTTTCCCATTCCATATATTTCACATTAGGCATGTAAGGGGAGTCATGTGAACCATATTCCAATACTCTTCTCTTCATCCTCTATCTTCTATTTCCTACAAACATACCATGTTAGATAAACCAAATAGAAGACATAATAAAAATCATACCTCAATGTATCTCAGGGGAGGCTATCACACCTGCACTAGTTAGTTCATATTAGTACCACATGATATCATGAGTATATCGACTTACACATGAATATCAAAACCATAACCATCTTCACAAAGGCAACCATATTAGCATGGTACATAATAATATCAATAACTTAACAACAATGACCATAATCATCATGCATATTATGCAATTCATATAACAACGAGTTAATACCATGCATGTAATCAAAACAACAATAGCATGATAGGCATGCATATCACAGTGATGCATATAACAACCATTAACCATCATTCCTGCATGCCAAAATACAAACCTATATGACGATATGCTTTTACTTCGAGGTTCAATGATGTAAAATCGTTCCGATACCAATCTATAAATGCCCCCTCCCATATTACCCACTTTTACAAGCTTCCATGGGTAAATGTGAGGTGAGTGCTACTATGACATGACCTGAGCTCAAATTTCAAGTGATGGAAGTGGGGCCGACAATTGACAACTTACTGATATCCCTCAAGAGCACTATACTACCCAGAAATCAGTCCACAACCTCTAATGGCTAGATCCCGAGCTGGAACTTCTCTTCCTCAATACTAACCCCCAACCACACATAGAAAAAGTCAAGAGTGCATTATGAGGTCCCAATCACATGAACAAGCTTGCTTTAATGCAGTTATGACATAAATTCTCCAGTTCAGAGTCAATTGTTTCAAGATCTAAGCCAATTTTCTAGGATAGCCTCCAGATCACTACCCAGATTTCCTATAACTTTCTATAATTATATTTAACATGATGATAATAACAAACATTCAAACTTGAAGCAATAAATTGACCTAGACTGCTTATAACACATTAAACATTTCGTCAAACATATGGTAAACATGTGAGTTACAGGTCATGAATTCATATATGATCTTAAATATATGAACTTCATCTAAGAATCACCAAGAAGGTTTAATTCCCTCTCAAGTAGCTACAACCACACTTGTTAGCCCATGCATTCATCAACCATTCAATTTCTTATCAAATCATGAACAAGAGCCATAGCTAGAGCACACCATAGAACCATGTTGATAACTATCATATAACCAGAATATCAATAATGAAAAAACAACCATCAAATCAACATAATAACAAGTGCTCATAGATTACAACAAGAAAATATATCTTATTAACTTTGAAAAATGTGACCAAGTTAGGGAATTCTACTTATGACATGACAATATATTAGGTTAAACCAAATATTCCTTTCAATCAATCAACCCCATGCCATATACCAAGCATGAATGTGGGATCTCATGGGTAAACCAAGACATAATCAACCAAGGACTTTAGAGGTTGAACCATTTCCACCCTCAAACTACTGTGATCTCACCTAATATAGTCCTGAGATCACAAAACCAAAATGAGCTTTGAAGCCTCATAATTTCTTCACCATACCTTTAGGAATTTTCTTGTCTCTGCCCAAATGTTGAGGGCTTCCTGGAGAAAACCATATCCACCCCCAACACTTGGGAATTTTCCTGAGATCACCTCACTTGGTTCCAAAACCTTATGGAAATCCTTTTAAGCCAGGAGGTAACTCCTCAAATCAAATCATATTATTCATTCAGGTTGTTCATTATTATATACAAGAGGGAGTGACTGTCCAGTTCATCTCCTAGTGACTCTCCATATTTTCTATTATTTATTTATATTAATTACAACTGTTCACCCAATCCCTATGATTAGGTGTCAACATTCCCCCCCTTAATCTAAAGGGATGTTGGTGAGTCCAAGCATCGTTCTGAATGTTTCAAGCTTTTCTCTTCCAAGTGCTTTGGTGAAGATGTCTGCAATTTTCTCATTAGTGGAACAATGGCAGAGATGGATTGTTTTGGCCTCAACATGATGTCGAATCAAATGATATTTACTATTGATGTGCTTCGTTTGATCATGGAACATTGGGTTCTTGGCCAACTTTATTGCCGAGGTATTGTCAATCATGAATGGAGTCGATTGTACTTGTTTTACTTGCAAATCTTCAAGAATTTTCCTCAGCCACACAATTTCTTTTGTTGCCTCAGCTGCTACCACATATTCTGCCTTTGTTGTGGAATCTATTGGAACTGATTGTTTGCGTGATCTCCAGGAGACAACTCCTGATCCAAGAATCATAGCATAACTTGAAGTATATACCCCAGTTTCTTTGTCTCCTTCAAAGTCTGAATCAAAGTATCTAATCAAGCTGAAGTTGCCCACCTGTGTATATTTGATTCCAAAGTCTTAAGTTCCCTTCAAGCACTTTAGAAATCTTTTTGTAGCAGACAAATGTACCTCACAAGGCTTTTGCATAAACCTGGAGAGTATTCCAACAACAAACGAAATGTCTGGTCTGGTAGTAGTTAGGTAGTTGAGACTTCCTACAAGCTGTCTATACTTTGTTGCATCCTCAAATTTTGTTCGTTCAATGGATGTGAGCTTTAAGTCTTGTTCCATTGGAGTAGTCAGAGGGTTGCATTCTGTCATGCCAAACTTATTCAACAGATCTCCAATGTACTTCTTTTGATAAAGGAATATGGACTTTGGATGTTGAGTTACTTCAATACCAAGATAGTAATGAACATAACCCAAATCAGTGATTTCAAAACCTTTCCTCAATTCCTTCTTTATGGATGCAACGTAACTCTCATTGTTCCATGTCATAAAAATATCATCTACATATACAACAAGATATACAACTGTTTTGCCAACCTTCTTGACAAACAAAGTTGCATCATCAAGATCATAATGTTTTAAATTGAGTTTCAAAAGATGCTCAGTTAGTTTTTCATACCAGGATCATAGTGCTTGTTTGAGGCCATACAAGGACTTCACAAGTTTGCATACTTAATGTTCATGTCCTTTCATAGCAAATCCTTCAGGGTGGAACATAAAAACATTCTATTTTAGATCTCCATTCAAGAAAGCAGTTTTTACATCCATTTGATGGACTTTCCAACCGTTTTGAGCTGTTAGGGCAAAGAGTGTCTGGATGGTAGCCCATTTTTTTGTGGGGGCATAAGTCTCCTCATAATCGACCCCTTCCTTTTGTGCAAAACCTTTTTCCACAAGCCTAGCTTTGTTCTTGTTAAGTGAACCATCATCTTTATACTTGTTCTTGTAGACCCACTTGCAGCCAATTGGTTTGGTTCCCAATGGAGGATCAACCAGCTTCTAAGTGCCATTATTTATCAGGGAATCATACTCCTTTTGCATCACTTCTTTCCATTCATCATGAGAAGTAGCTTCTTTGAAGGAATTTGGTTAAAAATATGTAGACAAATTCAATTCACAATAATAAGAAACATCCACATCAATAGGTGAATCATAGTCATCTACATCACCTCCATTTTGTCGGTTTGAATTTCTAGTTCCTGTCTTTCCAACCTCATCAGGATGAACACTTTCAAATGTCTTTGTTATCCAATTTGGGGGACCTTTCTCAGATGGTACAGGTTGCTCCGTTGATTGAGTTGGGACTGAATCAAGATTGAGTCTCCCAATTTTTTCAATCACATCACTCAAAGTATCATCCATTGCTGGAGTTTCATGCGGGGGAGAGAGTGCTTCAGAAGAATATTCCACAGGTTGATATAGTATAGGAATCCTCCCTTCAAGATGTGGAATTTGATTATCAAATTCTTGAAATGATTTTGCATTTGCGAATCTATCCAAGCGATCAAGTTGTCGCTAAACAACATTGTTAGTTTTGGATGATTCAAGAGAGATTACATCTCTAGATACAACGAAATTTTTATTGACTTCATCATATAGAAGGTATGCTTTGGAGGTGTTTGAATACCCAGGAAGATACACGTACGAGTTCTTGCACCAATTTTGTTTCTATGTACCTTTGGTATCAAGGCATAACATGTGGAACCAAAGACCCTAAGATGCTTTAGCAAAGGAATGTGCCCATACCACATTACATTTTTGAAAAACATCATGGAGTGCACCATATTTAAGATTGTCCTATTCATTCTTTCAGCTACTCCGTTTTGTTGGGGATTATAAGGCACATTTGTTTGATGTTTGATCCCATGTTGGTGAAGATAGTTTTCAAATTCATTTGAAGTGTATTCTTTTCCATTATTAATGCGAATAGAGCCAATATGAGATTGTGTATCATTTTCAATCCATGTATGAAAGTTCTTGAATGTTTGAAATGAATCATATTTGTTCTTCAATAAATAAACCCAACACATTCTGGTGTATTCATCAATAAATGTCAACATATATTTATTTCCATTTGTAGAAGGAACAAGCATTGGACCACATAAATCTGAATGAATGAGTTCAAGTTTTCTATGTGCTCTTGAATGTGAGTCATGAAAAGACTGTTTGCTATGCTTTCCCAGAATGCAAGCATCACATTGTTTAAGTTTCCTAGGAATTGTAGGCAAACCAGTAACACCATTTTTCTTCAACAAGTGGAGGTTGTCATAGTTCAAGTGTCCAAATCTAGCATGCCATAATAAACTTGATGGAAATGTATCTTCTTCATAATGAGAATTGTATGAGAAATTTTGTGCACGAGCAGAGGTACCCTATAGCTTGAGAAGCCTTTCTTCTTCCATCCCCGTCATGACAAGTGAGTGATCTGGTGCTTTTCTCACCTCACGATTTCCATCAAACATATGAATGGAGTGTCCTTGCTAGCGGATGTGGACCAAGGACAACAAGTTTCTCCTCAACTGTGGGAGATATAGAACATGATGCAGAGGAAAGTCTGGAAGACCAGGCAATTTAAGCCTGATTGTGCCAAGCCCTGATGGCTTGAGTTTTGATTTGTCTGCAAAGTATACTGCTCCATCAACGTTGTCAGTAAATTATTCAAAAAAATCTCTTCTAAAATTCACGTGGAAAGTTGCTCTTGAATCAAGCAACCAATCATTTTTCCAAGAAGCAAGTGAAGCATTAAATAAGCCTTCATCTACTCCAATATTATAGTGTGCCACAACATAGTGAGTGCATTCAAGTGCTTTACCTTTGTCTCTATCATTATTTTTACCTTTGGGTTGGTTTCTTTCCTACTCAATTGTGTCCCAAGGCAACTTGCATGTGGATGCATCATGTGATCCATCTCTTTTGCAGCGTATATATATACCAGCCTTATATATATATATATATATATGGAACAACAGTGTGGGAGCAACATTGTGTGGGATATGATAATGAATTCTAATTATTGAAAACACTTACCAAATGCTGAAACACCTCCAGATTTCGACCCAAATCACAGTATTTTAACTCACATGTTCCATCTCTCAGCTCGAAGGCTTCAACAACTTCAACTATTGTTTGTAGGTCCGCTCCAAACAACTTCTATGAGATTTAAGCGTTGGATGTGGATGGTATGTCCAAATGTAGAGATTCGACAGAGAAAAGAGACATAGGGTAGGAAACTGATAGGAGTTACAATGCAGAAAAATAAAAATAGAGGTTGGCTCTGATACCATGTCAGGCCAGGAGGTAACTCCTCAAAACAAATCATATTATTCATTCAGTTTGTTCATTATTATATACAAGAGGGAGTGACTGTTCAGTTCATCTCCCAATGACTCTACATCTTTTATATCATTTATTTAAATTAATTACAGTTGTTCACCAAATCCCTATGATTAGGTGTCAAAAAATCCAAAGCTCAACCAAGAATTAACCCCATCACACCATGGCTATCCAGGAAGTGGTAAAGCAACGCTGAAACCATTATCAATCCAAGAAAACCCATGCCAATGACAACAAATGAACCAAATAAACAAATGCATGTACCATGAATTCACATATCAACAAGGAAAACACATATGCAATCTATTACCTGCAAGATATTCCTGCTCAAGCTGTTGATCCAACCTTCTCCTTGCTTTCCTTCACTTATGTTTGCGTGTCCTTTTCCTTCCTTTGCTTGCTTGTACAAGTTCTTGTTTTCTTTCCTTTACTACACCCTTTCCAAAGGAAGGAAAAAGTTGTCAATTGTTTCTCAAGTGCCTTTTTATCATTGATGTCTCTTTTTTATTAATTTTCCTTCACTTTTCTTCTAATTTCCCTTGTATGCAAATCTATGTCTCTTCACCTTCCTTTTCTTTTATTTTCCTTTATTTTCATAAATAAAATGTCGATTATTGCCTCTTTTCCTTTCCCAATTTCCATAGCAATTAATTAATCACAAGTGATGCCCACTATAGTGTTTTTACCAACATTCATCTTGGAATACGTGTCCCATGACCTTGGTCTTATTTTATTTACATGGAAAATAAACTAGGGGCTATTACATTTTGTCATTTTCTTCCTACAATACAGAGTAAAGGTTGATTTCTAATGGTTCCTTTCATGCAAGGTAGATTATACCTATTTTCTATTCGTTTGTATTCTAAGAATTTCCTGTAGGCTACTGGTATTTGTACATTTCAACGTCTCTTTATTTGCACCACATCAACCATAGTAGAATACATTACCTACTGCACATATAGTGTCGATACCTCTTAAGTTTGTATGAACCCTGGGTTGATAATTAAAGTTGAGATTTTATGGAGTTTTAACATTCTTGTTGTAATACTAAGGGCCATCAATTTTTGACATTATTGTTGGGAGTCATAGTCCCAATCTCAGTTGCGAGATATTAGTGTGCTAGTGAATTTTGTATAAATGTTTATGGTGTAGTTTAATTACCTTTGAACCTTATGAATATGTTAAGGTATTGGTTTAATGCTTGTGATAATGCCAATGAATGTTTATCTATGTGTAAATGTGTACTACTAACCTCTGTGCAGTTGAAGAGGAATGGAGGTGTTAATGCTTATTTATGCTCTTCAATACTAAAAATTATATGCTAGCTACAAAATTGATAAAATGCTTAGTTTAATGTTGAGGGATGTGATTTTTCTTGTATGGAAAGCGTTGTTGATTCCCTATATTTGCATGTGAGAAATGATGAAATTACAGTACATTTTTTAATAGTTGAGATAAACAAATCTCTAGCTCCAAGAGATGTCTAATATATGTTCTCTATGTTTAAGTTTCCAATTAAATATGTGTGGTTATGACAATGTATTGATGTTATTTTTATTCTCAGCTCTACAATATTGAGTTGTTCATGATCATATCTCTGCATGAGTGATTAAGAGCCTTTTGTTCCACCCTATATTCTCACAATTTACATTTTATGCATCGTACATTATGCCTGTAAGTTAATGAGTAAGGCTGTTGCATCTAGTCAAGTTGGACGATGTTCCATAAGATCGAAAATGGTGAGTGAGTTGTGAAGATATGTAGGTCATAAGGTGAATTCCATGTCCTCACATCCTAGTAAATGTTTAGAAAAGAATCTAAGTATAAAAACTTAATAAATTAAGTAAATGAGTTGGGTGAGACCACTAGTCGGTGAGGTTGAGGGTTGGTTTAGTCGGCCTGAAAGCCAACGTTGACAAGGATTTGCATCCGACTATGAGTTTTTTCTAGGTAGGTCAGAGTGACCTCTAGATCAAGGTTCATGGTAGTAGTCCAAACCAGGCAAATCAGGGCTTGGAAGTAAGTCAAAACCATTGTGTAGTTGAGGTTAGGCTATAAGAGTAAATTGTGGTTGGTTCGATGATTGAGTTAGTCCATTAGCATGGAATATGACCATGTTTTAGAGCTAGGGTTGGAACCCTAGGCATAATATAATTCAGTGGTTGTAATGAGCCGAAAATTGGACAATTATAGTGAAATGCAAACACCCCTCCAAGATGTTTATGGGGAGGAGGGTAGTTTGACACTCAATCTCTATCATTATATTTGATGGGTGAAGTCACGAGGAAGGAAGGGTGCTGGATAAAAGAGGTAGATCCATGTTCTAGAACTAGGAATGTGGACCCCACCCCTTTTTTATGTGGCAGAGGTGGGGGGGTCAACATTTGTTGTTGACTATCAATATTTCCATGGGCAGGAGTCGTTAGATGGAGTAGGGGTAAAGGACCCACGTTTTTGTTATAACGTGAAATACATGAATGACAAAGGGTAAGAGCCCATATTGGAACCCAGACTACATTGGTGAATGTCATGGAATAGGGGGTGGTGTGGTGCCACATAGGCATGACACCTGGCACCTAGATTTGGTATTTTGGTAGGCCCAAATAATCCTAAAATTGATGACATATGGCACCCCCAAGGGATGCCACCTGGATTGGGTGACATCAACATGACATACCAAGGCCAAAATTCTAGCAGTAGATGGGTGCCAACAAATGGAAAAATGTATGTGCCAATTGTGAGGAAATCATTGACCATTGGTCCATAAGACATGTGGCATTGGATTTAGTTAGGAAAATCAATGATGAAAAGACATCAAGGAAACGACTATATCTGGTAGGTGATGGCAAGGTTTCCTTCCTAGCATGCAAGGCCACCAGTGGAAATCAAGGGATGTGAGTAAAGTGTTGGCCAATGCTAGCTGAGCTTAACAAATAGAAGAATCAATGATAGTCGATGGGAATTTGTTTGATCATCGACCACTAGGAAAAATCATTGATGTGTTAAGATGTAGAGGGTCAAAGAACTGGTGGTGACAAACTCTCTTGTTTATTAATTTAAAGAAATTTTCATCCCGCCTCTTATCTTTTAGAGGATTTCTATAAATATGCTAGGAGGAATGCCCGAGGCTTTAAGATATGGTTACATGACAAATTGTGGTGGAAGATACATAAGAATTACAGGGAACTTGTCCAGATAGCCACTTGGGAACCACATGGGGTCCACATGACAACCACGTGGGTGCCACATGGGAGGCCAAGTTATAGTCTGGGAGGACTTTTTTTGAATGGTCATAACTCTTAATACAGGAAGTGGATTGAGGAAAATTTTATATTGTTGGAAAGGTATTGATGAGATGGACGTAATGACATCATTATTTTTGAGTTTTAAAATGGTTTGGCAAGAGATAAAATTTTAGAGCACATCTTGAGAGTTTGAGGAGTGGTAATTCCTGCTAATGCATTACAATATATGGTTGGATTAATTTCTTCTTTTTCAACCCTCGGGGTTGCTTCCTAGTGTATATCTTCTGCTTTTGATGTTTCTTATTCCTTTTCTTCCTCCTCTTCATAATCTACATATAATAATTTCTTCTCAGCACACTTATGATGTTTATTGTATTTTCTATCACAATTGTAACGAATCTCATATGCTATTTTTTCTCTAGGTGTTGTGGTGTCAACCTTGTAGGTTGTGGAAATCTAGGAGATGAAACACTTCCATCTTTATAGTTGTGAGTGGTAGACCTTCTTATTGCCAAAACTTTTCTTTTAACTTTTCTTTCCATCCTAAATGAATTATCCAATACTTAGGCTCCCAAAGGCGCAAATCATGCTGGATGTTATCCTTTAAAGTCCCTGGGAAGAAATCAATAAAATGCTCCTTTGGAATAGTAGTTAACTTTATATTCACTCTTTGGAAGTCCTCGATGTTCTTCAGAACTGAACCTTTTTGTATGAGATTTATCAACTCGCTAAAGAAGGTATTTCTCTTTATATCCTCCTAATGCGCTATCAATTCCTCTGTAAAAATTGTCCAAGTGACAAGTGATTTACAAGAACAAAGCCATAAATATAACACAAACTGATTGGGTTCTAAATAAATAGATGCATTGGGTACCTTTTGTGTGTGTTGCACATCATTTAGATCAAAGAACTACTACATATGTAGTATCCATGTTATCCAATCCTTGCCATCAAACTTCCTCATATCAATCATTCCATTGTGGTTGGAATTCAAACCAAAGTTGGAGTCTCTAAAATCATGATTCACATTCCTTTTTTCCCCGTCACGAGTCTCATAAAATACCTTGTCACGATTAGGAAGCCTTTGTTGTAGTGACTTTGCCAAACCTTCCTTCAAAGCTTCTATGTCTGCTTTTAAAGCTTCTAGGTCCCCTTTTAAACCATCCATGTTTTATTTTAAACCATAAATGTCTCCTTTTAAACCATCCATGTCCCCTTTTAGTTCGCCTTTGGTTTCTCTTTGTGAGAGAGAAATTTATTGTACTTGGTCCCATAATTTTGATATATCATGTTGCATTTATTTCTCTTCATGCATCATAGTAGGTCATTCTAAGGATTTAATGGGTATAATTCTTTTGTTTTGTTTGGGATGCAAATTTAAAAATATACACCTTTTAGAGATTTTTTTTGAGCTTGTTGATAAGGATGACCTTGAAATTGTTGTATCTATGTGATTTTGGCCTCCCAAGGTTTGAAATTTCATGTTATGGTATCCCTTTGTGTCTTCCTTCCAATCACATGAGTTAGAATATTAATTAGGTTGTTTCTCCCATGATGACCTGATTATGGACTAGTTTAGTAGGTTGAACTTGTATTGGATGCCAAATGTCCCTGTTGTAACCTTCAACTCCGAAAATAATACATAAGAAACTAAAGTCCATTTAATTTCATTTCCCTCTGATGAAATTCAATTTTGATGCGTGAAGGGAAAGTTATGATGATATTCCCAAGAACACTTATTTGATACTCAATTTTAGGGCATCCAAAAACCCTAACTTCCTCAGACCATATATCCAAAACTATAGAAGACCAAGGTATGAAATTGCATCCAGATGTTCATCAAGATTTAACCTCCACGTGGTAGAAATTTCAAATTCTTAAGCCTCTCCCAAAAAAGTAGCGAAAATTCCAAGAGGTCCTTTTGAAGTAGTGAAACCCTAGGATCCAAATCTTTGATATTGAATGTTATGTAACCAGATCAAAAAAGAAGGAAAAAATATAGATAAATGAATTGAAAATAACATTGTTTGAGGGGGAAACCTCCTTTTACATCACATAAATGAACAATTCTTAGATGGTTCAAATGACAATACCTCCTTGGTATATATAAGAGTCTAAAGGGTGAAAATATAATTAGGGCCTACATAACAATAATAATGTAAGGGATCAACAATAAAAATAGTGAGTTTCTATAGGGCATAACAACAACAATATGGGGTTCTATGGGGCACAACAATAACAATATTGGGGCTACACTAGTATTATAGGGACCTAACATTCACCCATTGTTTATGTAGCATTCATTTTCTTTATTTTCAACAAGCAATGCTAGCCTGAAATCCTCTTTCTTTTTCTTTTCCCATATTGTAGTCAATTTCTATTTCTTTATGATAGAGAATATTACTTCATATGTAATTTTGTGCATTGTGACCAAGATTATTGCATTTGTAGCATATAATGTTTTGATCCATCACTGGACCAAATTGATTGTATTTCTATTAACAAATCCACAATCATTCCCAAGTCAATGGTCATATTTTGTATATCCATAATCATTTATGTTTCTTGTATAATTTTTTTGTTAATTTATTTCACGATGAATTTATTTATGTCCAAAGTTTCTGTAAGAATAAAAATGACCAAGAAAAATATATCTGGTAGGAATAAACCTTCTTGGTGGTTCAATTTTCCTAAATTCTAATATATATATATATATATATATATATATATATATATATATATATATATTATTTTTTTTTCTCTAGTTGGTGGTGATAGGTTCGTATTGTTCGTAAAATCCTTTTTCTTTTTTGATTTCACCCCTCAAAGCATTGGGATAGCTTCTAGACTTCCTTAATTTTCCCTTACTGGTGTTTTTTGTCTACTTTATCAATGCTTATTGTTTTTAAACTGTTGTAATAAACAAGCCCCGTCTTATTAATAGGTGGTCTTTGTTTTTTGATAATTTCATCTAATATTTCAAATTTCAAGTAATTGTTTAACTTTGTTGTTTTCAACATCAACTCCTTTCTTGTGTGATCCAATTCCACTTTCAATTCCTCATAATTTTTGGCTTTATCTTAATGATCCTTCAAACTGTTAACTATATTTTCAATCTCATGATTCTCTTCTTCACACCTTTTTAGTTGACCTTTTAATTTTGTATTTTAATTTCTTAGCTTGATATTTTCTTCTTCAACATACCTTAATTTTTCTTCAAAATTATTTTCATCTTCCTATACAGTTTATGTATCATCCTTGACTCCCTAAAATGTGTCTAGTTGAATATTTGTTTCTAAGTTTGCATCATACTTAATTGTATTGTTTATGAACTCTTCTTCAAAATCAATATCATTTGTTTCAAAATTTTTATGTTCACCATTATGGGTTTCTTGAGTTATGAAGAGAACTTCCCTTACATCACCTTCTTCTCCATCACATTCATATGGAAAACTACTGTCCTCTTTGGTGTAAATATTATTTTTCTTGTAGAAGTTTTTCTTTTCTTCGAAAGGACATGTATTATCATAGTGTCATATTGTACCACAATTGAAAAATCTAAAGGGTAACTTAATTTTGTATCTTCTGGTTTCCCTTTTTAGCTTCCTTGTGAAGTTTGATTCTTCTTCATCTGATTCATCACCCAGTCTTCCTTCTACATTGCATTCTTTGTTCCTTGTTTTCTTCAAGGCTTTAAATATTGCTTCTCTGTTTGTCTATCCATATTCTATATGGTTTCTCATTTCATATGCTGTGAGAGTGTCATGTAGTTCATCCATTGTCATTTTGGTCAAATTCTAGTTTCTTCCATGACAGATGCATTGGCATCATATCTCAAGGGAAGATATCTTAGTACTTTATGTACAATCAAGGATTCTTGGAATTCGTCTCCTAATCATTTGATAGAATTGGTAACTTCCTCTACTCTGAATAAATAGGTTGCAATATCTTTTGATTCATTCACTTTCATATTTTCAAACCATTCTCTGTGTTGTTGAAGCTTAACTGCTTTGACCTTTTTATCTTCTTCATAAATAATTTTAAGTTTATCCCAAACCTATTTAGTTTTATTGAACCCAATAACATTGGCCTTTATTATTTTTGACAATCCACATATGATAGCATGATGAACCTTTTAATTATAACTAAATAATTTCTTCTTAGCAAGATCAATTTGAGGATTTTTTGGATTTTTCTGGCCATTAACTATAGAGAGCCAAACAACCACTCCTAAATCCTTCAAGTAAATTTCCATGTTAGTGCTCCATAATGCATAATGATTTCCATCGAACACCTGAATTATGTTTGGAGATAGGCCTTCAATTTTATCTATATTTGTTCACATTATTCCTTCTAGTGATTAGACTATTTTGAAGGTAACTTACTTTGATACCAATTGTTAGAACTAATACTGAGGGGGGTGAATTAGTATTGGAAACATTTAAAAATTGTTTAAAACTTCAAATACAATATGAAAATAATAATTATCAACAACACACTAATTTATGACAAAACTTATCTTAAATAGTTTCAATGTTTACAAGTACCAACTTGAAGGAGGAAACAAACCCCTAGTTTACCAATAACTATTGGAAGGAGGCATCAACCCCCTAGTTTACAACCTTCAACTTGAAGTTAGTTACAACTCCCTTGCCTTGCTCCATCCTGCCCCCCTTGGTTTAATAAGGAGAATAAGAACTCCTGTACCAGTGATGTTGTCCATCTCACATACGCTGCACAAGGGGAAAATCTACAATATTGAATATTGCCCAAAGTCCATACCTATAATATCCTTTTAACTAGAACCAAAAACCTTCAAAAAGTGTGCCAAAACCCCTTCTTAAAATTGATCCAGAAAGAACTTCAAAACCTCTGCCACAAACCTTTAAAAATGTGTCAAAAGTCCTTCCAGAGATAGCCTCCCTAATCCAACCTCTTCTTACTTCTGGTTCATGAGATATGAACCTTAAAAACTCTTTTTTCTTCACTTGTTTGAATAGATCTAAATTTTCTTTGAGAAATTGATAAAATGCCTCTTGCTCATGCCTATATATAGTGCTCTTCGGGGTACAAACCATCACTATGGGGCCGACTTTGTAGGTTTTAACCTTGTACAAAAATTCCCTACAAACAAATTCTTAAAATAGAAAAACACACAATGGCGAGAACATAAAGTATACTCAAATATTTTCTTCTAGAACCCAAACTGAGAAAACCAGATTGATTTTTCATTATATTCCTTTCAATGTTACAATACATTATATACATGTCAAAGAATTCATAAACCACAATCCATTAACCCTGTATTAGAACATAACCATAGTTATCTTGATGAGAGCTACAAAATACCATGGGAAAAAAACCATCATGCACAAAACCATGCAGTAAACCATGGGTAGGTCTGCCCACCATCTTTAGGTTCACCCCGCATCCTTGTGTCTGCATAAAAGAAAATCTCAGGGCTTTTCCCTAGACCTTATGCAAGGGGGCTATCACCCCTGCAAACCCCTCGGTAAGGGGCACTTCCAGCCTCCCTGCGACCCTCTTGCTGCACCCAGTGCAATGTAACAACACTTGGGGTTAGTTGTGGAAATAATATAACACATACCCAACATTATCCCACTTGTTTTTTTCTTTCCACATAGGGGGCAATAGGAGTGCACAGTCATTTGTCCCGGGCTGCAATTCCCATTATGTCTCTATGCAAAGAAAACTTATCAGTGCTCACAAAAATTTTCAATGCATATGAAACATTCTTCAAAGTGTCCATCTTTACTAGAAACCTTTTTTTTTTTGCAGCCATATCCCTAACAAAGTGATACTGAATATTTATCTTTGAATGAAAAGAAAGGTTCTTTGCCAATAAAATTGCACTTTGGTTGTTATAGTCAATCCTTATAGCTCGATGTACCAACCAAATACTTGAACACAATCTTTGCAACCAAAATGCTTCCTTTCTTTCATGAGTGGTTGCCATGTATTTAGCCTCTGTAGTTGAAAGTGCCACTATAGACTGTCTCTTACTCATCCAATTAAATACTCTTCCAAATAGATTGAACACATACCCACTTATAGATCTTCTTTGATCCATATCTCCAGCCTCGTCTACATCAAGAAAGCCATGTATGTACAAACCTATGTCCGATCCTAGTCTTCCTTGCTAGCACAAACCATAATCACTAGTTCCATGCAAATACCTGAAAACCTGCTTCACTGTTGTCCAATTATCCTTCCTTGGTTTTGACATAAACCTACTCAATACTCCCACTACATGTGTAATGTTTAGTTTGGTACATACCATTTCATACATCAGGCTACCAAATACACTCTCATATGGAATATATGACACGTCCTATTTCTCTTCTTATGTCTTGTGAAACTGTTCAATAGATAACTTTTCACCTACAGGAATAAGAACCTTGACCAATTTACTATATTTCATATTATACCTCTACAATATTGTCACGACATACTTCCTCTGGTTTAACAAATCCTTCCTCTTTTCTTGATCTTAATTAATTTCATGCCCAAAATATAGTTTATGGCACTAAGATCCTTCATGTAAAATTTGGAGGACAACTGGGTCTTCAAATCTTGGATAATCTATTTGCCATTTCCAATCAATAACATATCATCCACATATAAGGCCAACAAAATGACATAGTCACCAATTAATTTAAAATATACATAATGATCATGTTTGCTCCTTGTGAAGCCAAGTTCCTATATATATGTATCAATTTTTTGATACCACATTCTTGGTGACTACTTTAACCCATACAGAGACTTTTCTAACTTGCATACCAATAATTTCTTGTCCTTCACCGAAAATCCTTCTAGTTGCTTCATGTAGATCTCTTCTTGCAGATCATTGTGAAGAAATGTTGTCTTCAAATCCATTTATTCTACCTCAAAATCAAAGATTTAGCCACAAATAAAATTAATCTCATAGAAGCTAACTTGGAAATAGGAGAAAAAATATCACCAAAATAAATTCCCGACACTTGGGAATAACCTTTTTGTACCAACTGAACTTTGTATTTCTCCACCTTTCCTTCTTCATTTATCTTCTCCTTAAACAACCATTTGTTTCCAATGGGTTTCCTTCCAACTGACAACTCCATCAGATCCCAAGCCTCATTTTTTTGCAAATATTCCATTTCATCAACCATGGCCTCTTTCCAGAGTTGTCCATCCTTTGAATCTACTGCTTCCTTCATAGTCTTGGGATCATCATCAGTAATAGATAAAGAAAAATTTGAACAGAAAGTAGATGAACTATACCTTTCTAGCTTCCTTCTTTCTTGATTTGATCTTATCACAACCATATTTTATGACTCTTCATCTTCTTATTCCTCTTCTGTTGTAGAGTCTGATTCTTCCTCCTTTAGCTCAAACTCTATCTTCTTAGGTCCCTTTGGTAGGAATTCATGTTTAATAACATGTTTCACCTCTCTAAACACAACATATTTGTTGTACACGACCTTCCTTGTTACTTGGTTCCAAAGCTTATATCCTTTTAAACCATCCTTATACCGAATAAAGATGCACTTTTCAGATATACTATCCAACTTTGTTCTTTTCTCCTTTGGAACATGTACATATGCATCACATCCAAATAGCCTCAGATGTGAAAGAGAAGGTTTGTTACTAGTCCATACCTTTTGTGGAGTCTTATCCTCCAACACCAATGAAGGTGATCTGTTGACCAGGTAACAAGCCATCTCCACCTCCTCTACCCAAAATTCCCGTCCTAACCCGTCACCACTGAGCAATGCTTCTTTTCCTTTCCATTAGCATCTTGTTCATTCTTTTTGTAACTCCATTTTTCTAAGGTGTGTATGGAGTAGTCTTCTGTTGTGCTGTACCACACTTCTTACATAACTCTTCAAATTCCTTCTTGCAAAACTCTCCATTGTTATTTGTCCTCAACACCTTTATCTTCTTCTCTGTCTGGTTTTCTTCCAGAGCCTTAAATTCTCTAAACCTATCAAAGACTTTAGATTCATTCTTGAGGAAATATATCCATGTATTCCTTGAGAAGTCATCGATAAATGACACATAGTACTTTGCTTACCCAGTTGTCACGCGGAATGAGTCGATCTTGCAGACAAGATAGACCTTCCTAGAATCTAATGAAGACCTAATGACAAACAAACCAACCAGACACTATCTTTCTCTAAATGCGCTTTATAAATAATGGCAAACAAATGTGTTTTAAGTCCTACCTCATGTCCAACGCAAGTTTGGAGATGCCTTCGCTCCTTTGATCCAACTAAGTTCCTTCGTCACAAACCTGCAAACACAAACAAGGCAAACGATTAAATAGCACCTGAATAACCAATATTATAAAACATATTTAACATGAAAGTCAAGGAGTCCATGAAACACATAACATGAGATACTTGTTGAGAAAAATGAGCTTGATTGTATTAATTCAAAAGAGAAGAACCTTACAACCTTTGCCTTGACGCTGTACAAGCTCCTCCCAGGGTCCAATAAGAAGTCTCCTCTACTTTGACAAGCTTCACTCACTCCCCACTGAGGCCAAAAAGGTATGTGATCTCTCCTCTTAAGCTCAAATAGGAAGTCTTGATTTAACTAGCATTTACCCTCAAAAGTTCAGCTTCTAACCTCCCTGACCACTGACTCAATGCCTCAATTTATAGTGCAATGGAGATCAGTTACTAGCTCCTCCTTCAAAGGGATAGAGTCCTCCTTCAAAGGGATAGCTCCTCTCAACAAGGGATTAGCTCCTCCTATGATGGGATGCATGAACCACTTAGAGCGAACAATCCACATAACAAATCCTTCTAGAAAACTCTAGAATCAACCCAAGATGAGTTTTTTAAGATAAAAATTGCGCCTTTTGACTTTTACAGGGGTACGCACCCTCCCCTTTACATATAGAGCGTATAAGTACGCAGATATCTTGAACAAAAGGTGCGGGCCCGCAGGAAAAGCTAAGAGAAAGTGCGGAACCAGAGTTATATTGCTTTTTTAATGTCTTTCTCTCTTTTCTCAAGCTTGTTTTGAAGAGCTGAGGTTTAAGACTTGCTTAGGAAGCTGGTATAGGTGATGATAGGCCTACACCGAGTGCGAATAATCAAGGTGACAATATTTTTGTGTAACATTACCCTTGGACCCATTTTTATCCCCTTTAGTTATGGAATTATATGTCCTCCATGAATATGTTCTTATCGATTTTATAACAAGTGATGTATTTTATATTATTATTTTCAATATAAATGTTTACATATATTTTTTTGTTTGATATTTTTTCCATGAATTGTGGGACTAGAATGTGATAAGAAACCATAACCTAGGTCATCTAAGGCATCGAAATCACTTGACGATCACACTAGCCCTAGACCACACCAACTCTTCACATGGATAATTTTTTTTGGTGTCTCCTCCTGACTATTGAGATTTTCGCACATTAGTCACGTTACATAATGAAACCATTGACATCCAATAATTCGATCGATATTTGGCTACATTTTTACATATTATATATCTTGGAATTTACACATTCATCATATTTAAAAATATGCATTTCTAATCTAGTGATCAAAATCGGGGTGTTACATTATCTTCCCCCTACATTTTTTCACTCTATTTGGTTCCCATCACCATATAGGTTTACATGTAGATACAATTTGTTTTTTACATATTATCGCTCTATAATTAAATAATAATAATAGGTAAATAAATAAGGGAAGGAATAGATAAATAAATTAATAAATAATTATTAATTATTAATTATTTGGACATATTTTCCCTCCCCTAGTCAAATATAGCCGTTTAGTTATATTATTATAATAATATTTTATAAAAAAATAAAAATAAGTAAATTAATAAACAATATAATTCTCCCACCCCTGGTAAAAAATAGTTATTTTCATCTGACCGTTAGGTTGACCTTTCTTCTTATTTAGCCTTCTCATGAGATCTGTCTCTTCATCTTGTCCTGAGGATGAACGACACTCGCTGGTTCGAAACGCATCGACCAAATATTTCCAATGTGATTTTTTTCTAAAAAGCTTCATATATTAACAATTTAGTAACTCCTATAGAAATTCCAAATGTGTAACTCTCACTCCCCACAACCTACATAATCGAAGGAAACATATTCCCTTCTTTCCATCAAAATCCTTTAGGCTGTCCCACTTACCTCTAAGGGCTCAACCACTAGTTGGATATGAAATATCCAAGATGGAATTTGGTAATCCTAGCTATAAAAAATGGCATCGTTAGTCATTTATGCACAAATGTACATTCATATTTCCTCAAAATATGAAAAAAACTATGCGTAGTCCTCCCACATAGCCTCTTCATGCTCCCATGTGGTATCTTTAGGATTGCAATAGGTGCACTGGACCTTTACCAAGATAATGGATTTGCACATGATCACTTCTAATTTTGAGTCTAATATGTATATTGGCTCCACCCAAAATTCCCCTTTGTGTTCCACCTAGACCATAGTCTAATCAATCACAAGGTTAGGATTAAGCACATATTTTTTCAATAAAGATACATGAAACACTTTTATGAATATTCATGGATGAAATTAATGCAATAACTTATATAACCAACCTTATCCTATGTAGGATTTCAAATGGACCACGATATTTTGCTACCGATTCTCAGTACCTTCCCAATTTTAGCGAGCTCCTTTTAGCCTTCACTTTGAAAAAGACATGCCCAACCAATCTAAATTATCTATGCATTTTTCCTGTGTTTCCACAACTTTCTACCTATCTTATGTATCCTTTATATTTTTACTTATCTTTAACATATTTTCTTACATGTCTTTTATAATATGTAGCCCAACAATCACTTTTTTTTCTAGGTTATCCCAACTAAAAATATAACTTTACAATTTTCTTTTTATATAAATTTCCACAATTTTGGATTACTTACCAATCAACTTAATTGAAATAATTAGTGTGCGTTTTGTAAGCTTGTCCATCACTACCATGCTGGCATCATCTCACATTGTTATAGTTGGTAGCTTGGTGATAAAATTAATGGTAACAATCTGTCATTTTCATTTAGGAATGGACAATGGATATAGAAATCATGTTGCATGTCTATGTTTATCCTTTACCTTCTAGCATTACATGCATTTGACTATGTAATCAACCACATGTTTTTTCATACTATGTCAAAAATACTAGATTCTTATAGCTACAATAGTTTTTTGGTACCCTAGTGTCCAACATATGGTGCATAACACATTTTTCTTATCACTAAATTTCTCAATTATTGAGAATTAGGAACAAAAACTTATGTTACTTTGGAAAAGGTTTCCATCCTCTTCTAGCATGTAGTCTTTAAATTTTTGGTGTGAATTACCTTGTTGCAAGCCCTCTTTAATTTGTAAATAGTGTTAGTTTCATACTAATCTTCCATTTTTATTTTTTTTTAATTCTATGTTGTATATGATAATAGCTATAGCATTCATTACATGTACCCTCTTAATGATGAGTACATTAACCTATTTATTCTCTTTTCCCTTAATGTTGTTGATGCCAAAGTCAGATTCACTAGGAATTTCCAACCATCTAATTTGTCTATGTGAGTACTTCAAATCACTATGGTCTATTTTCAACTCAAAATTTCATTACATAAGATAATGGTTGTTGGGTGTGGAGCTTGATTATCTTTTGTATTCAAAGATATCACCTCATTGGACCCCAATTTGTAATGGGGTGGCAGTGCCACCGGTAAAATATTTGTTGTAGGGGGGGTCTAGGGGGAGTGGTTGCAACCTTTGGGAGCCCCCCCTCGCAGGGGGATCGGGGGCAGCGCCCCCGAAGCTAAGAATATATGTAAAATTGCCTTGTAAAATATTGTAATTTTGTAGTCAATCTAGGCCGTTCATTAGGCAGAGATCTGACGGTAGAAGTTAGGTTTAACTTATGGTTTTTTTCCCTAGAAGGCAACCCCTCACTATATATGAGGGAATTGTATTGCGTCTATGTATATCTGTATTCTGAGTGAGGAAGAGACTGGAGATTGAGAGGGAAGAGGGAGTTACAATGAATCTGCTATAGGCTGTATCTCTTCAGTTTGCTAGATAATATAAAAAGAAGGACTAGTTGTTTCTCCGTTGATGTAGCCCAAACTGGGTGAATCATGTATATATGTGTCTCTCTTGTTTTATGCGTTTTCTGTGTTTATATTTCTGCAATATTTTATGTGTTCCATTTCTCTGTAATACATAATTTTCTAACAACTAGTATCAGAGCCGAAGGTCTATTTGGCTGATAAACTCGCAGGAGAGAAGGGTTCCTAGTTCGAGTGGGAGCAATGGCAAACGATGGTAGGTTTAGGGTCAAAGAATTCAATGACCAAAACTACCAGCTATGGAAGATGCAGATTATCCGTATCAGAGTGATTTTTACCAACCATTGAGCAGAAAGACAAAGAATCTGACAAGTATGACAGACATAGAATGGAATTTCTCGACAGAAAGGCACTTGGAACAATAGGGTTGTGCCTAGCGGCATCAGTAGCATTTAATATTTCAAAGGAAACAACGACAAATGGTTTAATGTGGACATTGGCCAAACTATATGAAAAACCCTCAGCCTTAAATAAGGTATTTCTTATAATAATATCCATTTTTAAGGTCAGAGTGAAGCCAGACACCAAATTGGTGTATGAGATCCCCTTGTTTGTGGGACAAGGGAACCACCTCTGTGCAATGATTTCACTGCTAACTCTATGAAGGCATACGTCCCCTACCCCCCTCTGGTTTTAAACTTGTGACCTCTTAACCATTAAACACATACTCTTATGAAGCGTTTATTTAATATGAAGATGTCAGAAGGTGGAGCTATTTCTGATCATTTAAATGAATTTAATACAGTTACCAATAAGTTAAGTTCTCTAGGGGTAAATTTTGATGATGAAGTTAGGGCTTTGTTATTTCTATGCTCATTGCCGGAAAGTTGGAATGGTTTAGTTATGGCCATTAGTAACTCTATCTCTGGATCTAGTACTTTAAAGTTTGATGATGTTGTCGGTGCAATCCTTAGTGAGGAAATGTGACGGAAAAGCTCAGGTGAGACATCAGGTAATGCTTTGACTGCAGAGACTAGGGGAAGAAAAATGGAAAGAGGAAAGAGCCTTGGATATCATAGTAAGTCAAGAAAAGGCAGATCCAAGTCCAAACCGGGGATAGTGTGCTGGAAATGTGGGAAGAAAGGAGACCTGAAGAAAGATTACAAGTCTCGAAAGGGAAAAGAAGGAGACATGCAACAAGAAACTAATCATGAAGCGAATGTAACAGGCGATGTGTTGCAATATGCTTTGGTTCATTCATTAGAAAATATTATTGATGCCTGGGTGGTAGATTCAGGGGCCTCATTCCATGCCACACCTAATAGGAAACATTTTTACGATTATGTTTAAGGAGATTTTGGATAGGTTCGATTGGGTGATGATAAACCCTATAAAATCATTGGAATGGGTACAGTTTTCATAA
The DNA here is from genome assembly GCA_000404065.3 of Pinus taeda. Lineage (NCBI taxonomy): Eukaryota > Viridiplantae > Streptophyta > Pinopsida > Pinales > Pinaceae > Pinus > Pinus taeda. Next base: position 80,528 of record APFE031481007.1, on the reverse strand, counting down.
AACAACAAAATGGAAATCAATGGCTATTGAAGGACGTAAGGCATTTTCCAGATCTGAAGAAAAATCTGATTTCAACAGAGCAGTTGGGAGGTGAAGGTTGCGTAACTACATTCACATATAAAACCTAGAAGGTCACTAAAGGATCTCTGGTAATAGCGAAAGGAGAAAATGTTGGTACATTGTATTTATGCAATGGTATTTCTAATTCTGTTAATGCTTTAACCTCTACATGAGAAGATACGGAATTGTGGCATCATATGCTCGAGCACATGAGTGAGAAGGCGATGTAGATTCTTCACTCAAGAAAAATGTTGCCAGGTTTGAAGCATGTTGACTTAAAATTCTGTGAGAATTGTGTTTATGGAAAACAGAAGAGAGTCAGATTCCTTAGAGTTGGGAAAGAAAAGAAGAGAAAAAAATTAGAGCGTGTGCATACAGATGTATGGGGACCAACTCAGGTATCATCTCTTGGTGGCTTTCATTATTATGTTACTTTTATTAATGATGCAACCAGAAAAACCTAGATTTATTGTATTTGAAATAAATTTGATGTATTTGAAACTTTCAAGAAATGGAAATATTTGGTTGAAAATGAGACAGAAAAAAGGTTGAAGTGTCTCAGATGAGACAATGGAGGTGAATATTGTAGCAAAAAAATTGACAGGTACTGTTCAGAGAATGGAATTTGTATAGAGAAGACAGTTCCAGGAACACCACAAGAAAATGGTGTGTCAGAAAGGATGAACAGGAAAATCATGGAGCATGCAAGGTGCATGAGATTGCATGCAGGATTGCCTTTACAATTTTGGGAAGATGTTGTAGATATTATTGTTTATCTAATAAACAGAGGGCCTTCAAGTTCCTTGGATGGTGGTATTCCATAAGAGGCATAGATAAGTAAAAACGTAAACTACTCTTTTTAAAATATTTTTGGTTGTGAAGCCTTTGTCCACATTAATAAAGAAAATAGAACAAAGCTTGAGGCAAAATAAAAGAAATGTGCCTTTATTGGATATGGTGTTAATGATTTTGGTTACCACTTTTATGATTATGGAAAACACAAAATCATTAGGAGCGGAGATGACATATTCAATGAAAAGGTTTTGAATAAGGATTAGCTGCAGGAAGATAAATAGGAAAAGAAAATAGAGAATACACGGTTCTTGACGAGATCACAGAAAAAGTGATGGTGTCTAAAAATCATAATGATCAATAGCCAAAACAACAACCCAAACAACAACAAGCACCTCAAACACCTAAAACTGGTGTTATAAGATCTACTAGGATAAGTAGACCCCCTGAACAATACTCTCCTTCATTATATTATGTATTTCTGACTGATTCTGGTGGACTAGAATGTTATGAAGGAGCAGTTCAAGTAGAAACCAGGAAGAAGTGTGAGTAAGCCATGAAAGAAGAGATGGACTCCTTAGCACATAACCAAACTTGGGACTTAGTCAGGTTGCCTGCAGGTAAAGCAATATTGTAGAATAAATGGCTTTACAAGTTGAAGGAAGAATATGGAGGTAGAAAAAGGTATAAAGCTAGACTTGTGGCGAAAAGGTTTGCATAGAAAAAGGGTATAGACTTCGATGAGATATTTTCTCCTCTTGTTAAAATGACTTCAATCAGAACTATTTTAAGTCTAGTAGCAGCTGAAGATTTGCATATTGAGCAGTTAGATGTAAAGACATCATTTCTCCATGGGGATTTGGAGGAAGAGATATATATGCAACAACCACAAGGACATGAGGTAAAAGGAAAGGAGAAACTAGTGTGCATGTTGAAGAAGAGCTTGTATGGCTTAAAATAGGCTCCAAGGCAGTGGTATCTAAAATTTGATAGGTTCATGTATGAACAAGGTTATACTAGATGAGAAACAACCAGGTCCAAAGTGGAGTCACCAACCAGCAAATGAAGCAGCGATGGAGTTGCTATAATCAGTCCCCAAGTGGGAGATTGTTGGGTGTGGACCCTGATTATCTTCTGTATTGAAAGATATCACTACATTGGACCTGAGTTGGTAATGGGGCAGCAACATCACTTGTAAAATATTCGCTGCACGGGGGGTCCAGGGGGGTGGTTGCGACCATCGAGAGCCCCCCCCCCCCAGGTGGCAGGAGGATCGGGGATAGCGCCCTCGAAGCTAAGAATAGATTTTAAATTGCCTTGTAAAATGTTGTAATTTTGTAGTCAATATGGGCCATTCATTAGGCAGAGATCCGACAGTAGAAGTTATGTTTAACTTAGGGTTTTTTGCCCTAGAAGGCAACCCCTCGCTATATATGAGAGAATTGTATTGCGTCTATGTATATATGTATTCTGAGTGAGAAAGAGACTGGAGATTGAGAGCGAAGATGGAGTTACAACGAATCTACTGTAGGTTGTATCTCTTTAATTTGCTAGATAATATAAAAAGAAGGACTGGCTGTTTCTCCTTGGACATAGCCCAAACTGGTTGAACCATGTATATCTATGTCTCTCTTGTTTTATGCATTTTCTGTGTTTATATTTCTGCAATATTTTATGTCTTTCTTTGTATAATATAATTTTCTAACAACCAGTATCAGATCCGAAGATCTATTTGGCTAATAAGATCACAGGAGAGAAGGGTTCCTGGTTCGAGTGCGAGTAATGGCAGAAGATGGTAGGTTTAGGGTCGAAAAATTCAACGACCAAAAATATCAGCTATGGAAGATGCAGATGGAAGATTATTTGTATTAGAGAGATTTGTACCAACCATTGAGCGGAAAGACAAAGAAGTCGATGAGTATGACAGACACAGAATGGGATATTCTCGACAGAAAGGCACTTGGAACAATATGGTTGTGCCTAGTGGTGTTGGTAGTGTTTAATATTTCAAAGGAAGCAACAACATAGGGTTTAATGTCGACATTGGCCAAACTATATGAAAAACCCTCAGCCTCAAATAAGTTATGTTAGGGCCTAAATCTACCTCAGGCTGAGAAAGGCAGGTCTAGGGTAACATCAAACCATGCTTAACCTAGTAGCTAGCCCTACCAGGTCGGGAGAGGTCTCTCTCCTTATCAATCTCAATGAAAATTTATCAAGGAAGGCTTGAGATGACTGTTATAAAAACTAATTTTAGGCTAGGTATGCTTGCTCAGAGGATTTTGATTGATTTTAATCGTTGCTTGCTAGATCAGATGGGGAAGGCAACTTTGGGTTCGGGAAATGAACACATATTTGCAGAGGTTTCTGTGGGGCGAGGTAGGCAAGTGTTTTAGCACTTTTAAATGAGTGTATGTAATGGTGATTCTAAAGACTGGTAAGGAGCTGGAGAGGGCATGCAAGCATCATGAGTCCTCTTCAAACAGTAGAAAACATGTAAAACTAAATAAACCCCAAGGCAGAGCACTAAAATACCAATGGATTCTACACTTTACACTTGATTCATTAAGTTATGCAGAATAAGAGAGATGATGGCACACATAAACATAAGATCAACTAAATTACAAAGAAGAAAACAATGCTAATTCACATTACCACAAGAATCCCACAAAATGCTGCAAAACCATAGTTTATTTCCTTGCCAAACTACAGAAGTGATGTACAAAGTAGCTCAATGCATCCACAAGAGTCCAACCTTGACAAATGACTAAGAAAGTACAAAATATAGGCATTAAACCACCTATGCTAGCCATCAGGGGTCGAATCCATGAGTCAAGGAGATGACAACAAGATCTAAACTAGAAACTGAAAAATAGGCAGTGGAACAGCTTGCCTCTAAAACTATGGAAACTGATTCATTCAGCTCAAAACCACCTAAAACTAATGTATCTACCTCCTTAAGTAATTTTTTTATCATTTTTATATCATAGTACATCAATTTACATCATATTACATCATGAATTTTGTTATGAAACCGGCTCAAGAAAAAGATAGAAAATATAGATCAATGCCTTAAAATTCAGCCTCTTCAAGGGGGAAACCTCCTTTACATTACATAAATGAACAATTCTTGGATGATTCAAATGAAAAAACCTCCTTTCTAGATATAGGAGTCTAAGGAGTCACAATATAACCCAACCGACCTAACAATAATAATATAAAGCCACAAAAAATAATAATAGAGGGATTCTATGGGGTACAGTAATAACAATATGGGGACAATAGGGGCACAAAAATATTAATAAGGGATACAACTACAACATTAATGGGGTAATCACTAGTATTATAGGGACCCAACATGCCCCTCTCCTTCAAAAAAGTGTTGTCCTCAACGCTTCAGTAGTTTTGGATGCTTCTTTATAAAATTCTCATCCTCCCATGTGGAATCTTCAGCGAAAAAGTTCTTCCACTTGATAAGATACTCCTAAATTGATTGATTTCGTAACTGTCAAGTTCTTGTTTCTATGACTGCTTCTGGTTCCAATATAATTTTTTCTTCCTCTTCAAGTTCTGGTAATATTGTTTGAACTGGGAGCTTGTCGACTATAACCTTCTTTAAACATGAAACATGGAAAACTGGGTGCAATCGAGAAGCTGCAGGAAGCTCCAATTTGTATGCCATAGTACCAATCTTTTGCAACACCTTGTACAGACCATAATACTTTGGTGATAATTTATTATCCTTATTAGCTTGCTTGAGGGACATTTTCTTATATGGTTGTAGCCGTAGGAATACCCAATCACCTACATCAAAACTACTTTCGCTATGATGTTGATCTTTCTGTTGTTTCATTCTATTCTCTGCCAACATAATGTTATCCCTTAAGAGTTGGAGGACCTGTTGTTGATGTTCGATGTGATGTTCCACTACTTGAACCTTAGAATTTTCTCTTAAATATGATGTGATGGATGGTGGCTGATATCCATAAAGTGCCATAAATGGGGTTGTTTTTGTTGTTGTATGGAAGGAAGTGTTATACCACCATTCAGCCAGAGGCAACCATTTGACCCATTGTGTCTATTTATCAGATACAAAGAAACGAAGATATCCTTCCAAACATTTGTTTCCTATCTCAGTTTGCCCATCAGATTGAGGATGATAAGAGGAGCTATGAGCTGACTGAGTACCAAGACAAGAAAATAATTTTGTCCAAAAATTTCTAGTGAAAATAGGATCTCTATCACTTACAATAATCTTTGGGTTTCCATGCAGCTTTTGAATTGTTTCCATAAATGCAGTAGAAACTGTACTGGCTTTAAATGGATGTGATAATGCACAAAAGTGTGCATACTTGGTAAGTTTGTCAACTACCACCATGATGACACTCTTTCCCTCAGACTTGGGTAAACCTGTTATAAAATCCATTGAAACCTCCTCCCAACATTGGCGTGGAATGGATAAAGGTTGTAATAGACCCGGTGCCTTAATTGTTTCAACTTTATCTTTTTGGCAAACAAAATGTTCCGCCACAAACTTTTGAATATCTGATTTAAGGCCCTCCCAAAAAAATTCCTTCTTAACCCTGTGGCAAGTTTTTAAAAATCTTGAGTGCCCTCCTAAGGGAGAAGTGTGCAATTCCATAAGAATCTTTTGTTTTAGGTGGGAATGTTTACAGAGGTATAAACGATCTATGTACCATAACGAATCATTTTTCCAGTTAAATGTATCAGACGTACGGGAGTCTTGTTGTAACTTTTGAATAAGTGCCCACACTTCTTTGTCATTCTTCCATTCCTCCCTTGCTTCGTTTATCCAATCTGGTTGGATAATAGAAATGGCACACAACAATGCTTCCACATCCTCATCCTTTCTTCAGAGTGCATCTGCCACCACATTTTGCTTCCCCTTTTTTGTAGATAATTTCAAAGTCATAACCCAACATCTTTGTGACCCACTTTTGTTGCTCTTCAGAGGATAATCTTTGTTCTAAAAAGTATTTAAGGCTATCATGATCTGTTTTTACCTGAAGTGTCTTCCCATTAGGTAGGTCGCCATTTCTTAAGTGCATGGAGTATTGCCAACATTTCCTTCTCATAAATAGCTTTGTGTAAAAACTTTCCCTTGATTGGACGACTTTCAAAAGCAATGGGTCTTTCATCTTGCGTTAAAACAACACCAATTCCATTTCCTGAAGCATCACATTCCACAATAAAGGTTTTTGTGAAGTCCGGTGTAACTAAGACCAGTGCTTGGCACATTGCCTCTTTAAGATGTTCGAAGGCCTTTGTTGCTTCTGGAGTCCATGAAAATGCATCTTTCTTCAATAATGTTGTCAGAGGTGCTGCTATTCTCCCATAATTCTTAACAAACTTGCGATAATAGCCTGTCAACCCGAGAAATCCTCGTAGATGCTTTATGGATGTGGGGATTTTCCATTCCTTAATGGCTTT
>APFE031481007.1:0-74205 GCA_000404065.3 Pinus taeda | reverse complement strand
GCTTGTTGAGCTCCCTATAATCCAGACACATGCGCCATGATCCATCCTTCTTGTGCACCAATACTACTGGAGCAGAGAAAGAACTTTTACTTAGTTGAATTATACCAGCCTCTAGCATTTCTACGACCATACGTTCAATTTCACTCTTTTGGGCATAGGGATATTTGTACGGCTTGATGTTTGGAGGAACACTTCCTGGAATCAGATGAATAGCATGATCATGATCATGAATAGGTAGGATACCTTTGGGAGTCTCAAATACCTACGAATGATTGTCCAAGACTTTTTGGAGATCTGGAGAAATAGATGATTCCAATGTGGAAACATCTAGCGAACATAATTGTGCAATTACACCTCTTTGTTCCTTTTTTAGAAGCTTTGTCATACCGTTAGAGCTAATTATCTTTCCCAATTTCCATGCAATACCCCTTAATTTAACTTCCTTTCCTTCCACAGAAAATTTCATGAAAAGTTCTTGAAAATTAAAAGCTACTGTACCCAAGGATTGTAGCCATTGGACTCATAATACAACATCAGCACCTCCCATTGGAATGGAAATCATTGGGCTAGTCAATACATATTCTCCCATGGATAGCTTGATATTATGGCACTTTCCAGAGAAATTTATTGTTCCTCCATTTGCAACCATCACTTGACACTCTGGTGTTGGATATAAGAAGCAATTCAATTCTTTTGCTACCTTACAATGAATAAAATTGTGGGTACTTCCTGAATCAATCAACATTATTACCTTTTCCTTCGTGATTTGTCCCTCTATCTTGATGGTTTGAGGAGTTGTAATTCGTGCCAATGCATTACAAGATAAGGTCATATTCATTTCTTCTTTCTCTAGGCTTTGTTCTTGGAGTATATCCTCTTATTTTGACCTTTCTTGCTCCTTTTCTTCTTCCTCTTCACAATCTATGTAGAATATAATCTTCTCAGCACACTTATGACCTTTAGTGTATTTGCTATCACAACTGTAACAAAGCCCTTTTGCTCCTTTTTCTTCCAATTGTTGTGGTGTCAATCTTATAGGTTGTGGAAGACTAGGAGCAACAACACTTCTGTCTTTATAGTTGTGAGTGGTATGCTTCCTGGTTGCCATAATTTTGCTTTCCATTTTTCTTGCTAACCTGAATGCCTTCTCTAATGAATCAGGTTCCAAAAGGCGAACATCATGTTGGATATTATCCTTTAAAGACCCTATGAACACATCAATCCTATGCTCCTCTGGAATATCTTTTACCCTTATGTTCAATTTTTGGAACTCCTCAATGTACTCCATTATTGAACCCTTTTGTTTGAGACTTATCAATTGGCTAAAAAAAGTGTTGCTTTTTGTATCCTCATAATGTGCTATCAATTCTTCCGTAAAAATTGCCCAAGTGATAATTTGTTTACGAGAGCAAAGCCATTGATACCATACAAACTAATTTGGTTCCAAATACAAAGTTGCAATACGTACCTTTTGTGTGTTTTGCACATTATTGAGATCGAAAAATTGCTCCATTTTTAATATCCATGTTGCGGGATCCTTGCCATCAAACTTCCTCATATCGATTTTTGGAATATGGTGGGTCTTTGATCCAAAATTAGAGTCTATGAAATCATGATTAACATTTATTTTGTTCTCATCATGAGTTTCCTTTAGTACTCTTTCACCATTAGTGACCATTTCTTGTAGCAACTTATTCATATTTATCTTCAACTCTTCCATCTTATCATCCATGCCATCAATTTTAGCGTCCATGCCATTCATATTAGCTTCCATGCCATCCATCTTATCTTCTACACCTTTATTTAAATAATCCATCTTAGCTTCTACACCTTTCTTTAAACCCTCCATCTTAGCTTCTACATCTTTCTTTAAACCATCCATCTTAGATTCTGTTGCTTTTTGTGCAAGTGACACTTGTTGCACTTGGTCTCGTAATTTTGATATATCATGTTTCATTTCTTCTTCTTCTTCATGGGTCATGCTAGAGCATTCAGATTTCTTACTAGGTGTTTGCATTTTCTTTCCTCAGGGCATCAATTACCGATTCAAACTAATTTTTCAAACCAAACTTATGCAAAAAGTTAAAAAAATTACACCTTTTTTTCACTTTGTAGAAGCTTGATATTGAATCTGATGTATCTCTGCAATTTCGGATCATCCAGTTCTAAAATTGCGACCTGTAGTAGCCCTCTGTGTCCTCTTTCAAATGTCACCCGTCTGATCCAATTTGGATTCTCCAAGGAGGAGTTATGCACAATCTCCCAAATGACCTGATTATAGACTAGTTCAGTAGAGCAAAATTGTACGACGTACCATGAGTCACTGGTTCGACCTTTGGATCTAAAAATGATATACAAGAAAATACAGTTCGTTCTCTTTCTGTACCTTCTTATGAAATTTTAATCCGATGCTCAGAGAGAAAGTTATGACAATTTTCCCCAGGTCACCCATTTGGAATGTAATTTAGGAGTATGCAAAAAGACCAAATTCCTCAGCTCATATCTTCGCAAATATAGCGTGAAAAGCTCTGAAATTTAGACCCAAGGTTCAGCACGATTTCTTCTCAAATGGTTTTTTTTTTAGCCTCTAAAATGTCACAGAAAAAATTTATAGTGAAAATGCCACGATGACTTGTTTGGAGCAGCAAAACCCTAGAATCCAAAGCTCTGATACCAAATGTTATGAAACCAGCTCAAGAAAAAGATAGAAAAGATAGATCAATGCCTTAAAATTCAGCCTCTTTGAGGGGGAAGCTCCTTTACATTACATAAATAACAATTCTTGATGATTCAAATGACAAAACCTCCCTTCTATATATAGGAGTCTAAGGAGTCACAATATAACCCAACCGACCTAACAATAATAATATAAAGCCACAAAAAATAATAATAGAGGGATTCTATGGGGCTCATCAATAATAATATGGGGACAATAGGGGCACAAAAATATTAATAAGGGACACAACTACAATATTAATGGGGTAATCACTAGTATTATAGGGACCCAACAAATTTGACCATGAGAGAAGAAAAAGTCAAACTGGTAGAAAACTAGGCGAAAATCTGATTTTTTGAGCAAAATTGGCAAAATTTTCCCTGATGCACAATGTCATTTCCAAGCTGAGTGTGAAGGCCTTCCCCTTCACAAAATCAGCTCCAAAATGTCTTGTTAGAAAGCTTTGTCTATCTACTTTCTAGGACAAGTGGAATTTCAGAATTTGGTGTCCATTTTCCCCTTCAAAATTCATTTCTCCCAAGACTGCTTCCTATGGGTTCGAAAAGTGGCAGAGAGGGCAGCTTTTAGGTGTTTTTTTCCCTTTAGGTGACCCAGATCTCCTCCAAAATTCATGAAACTTTCTGGTTTTTCATATTTTGTCATGAGGAATCCAAAAATGCAAGCCATTTTGCAAAATTCCCAACCATCTCACTGGCACTGTGCATCAAATTAAGTTTCGTGTGTTTTGCAATTAAAATTTATGAATTGACAAAAATTTATCCAAAATGCTTCAAAATTGGCAAGAGGAAAGTTTATCAATTGCTTTTTTAATCCAAGGAAGCTTTAGCCAAGATTCTAAGTTTATGTTGCACCTTTTTAGCTTTTAAGGCTCCCCTTAACTTGGCTTTTGGGCTTCTTATCCTTGTCTTGTAGATTTTGTTCCAGGCCAAATAGTGATAGGTCATGTGGGGCAACATGTTCTTCTCCTTATTAGCCTTATCAAGAAGCTTCTCAAGGTGGATATTCACTCTTTCCAACCATGATTCTCGGTCAGCCTCTATTTCTTACTCTAGTGAAGTCAGCTTGATTTTCCTTATGTTTTCCACTTGTCGGTTTTCCCTTATGGTTTGCAGCTCCATAATTGTTTGTTTGTCCTCAAATTGCTTGTTCTGTTGCTCAAGGTAATTAATGATCAATTTAGTCCTCTACACGTCAGGTGATAAGGCTTGGATCTCATCTTCTTTCTCCTTGATGATCACATCCTTGAGTCTTGAGCTTTGGGAGCCCAAATGAGTCTCATCTTCCTCAACTAAAATAAAATCCCTGTCTTGGCCTTTAGAAGGCCCTTCATCATGCAATGGTTGCTTTCCTTTGTCCTATACCTATTCTACTGAAGAAGAAGGCAAAGCCCCTTTCACCCCAGGTGAAGATAGCATTTGCCTGTTGTCCGGTGAAGCGAATGAGACCCCTTCCACCCCTAGTGGAGATAATACTCATTTGGAAGCTGCAAAAAGTCTTCTTGTCCCAATTTCATAAGTTATAAACATTGGCATGTGAGCCTCTTCAATCCTTCTTTCATGCTCTCTTTGTTGCCTGGAAGGTCCACCTTCCTCTCTGTAAAAATTTGAGGCCCTTTGAAAATCTCATGGGAAATGAAGGTTTTCCATGGCATTCCCAACTGAGTGAGCTGATGCACATTAATAATCTTGATGACAAAAAAGTTATAAATGCTATTAAGCTACTATGGGTATGGTTTTCTCTTTGCAAGCATAGTCATTCTCGCTACATTTTTGCAAATGAAGTATGGAATACTCATCATTCTAACCCTGGTAAAATGCATAAGAAATCTAATATGATAGGCATAGAGTCTGGAGAACCTTCCCTCACATGTGAAGTTTTTGATTATGAGTTTCATTAGTGGAACATACTGGTCCTCCAAAAACTTAAAAGGAAACACCCTGCCCAACTGACTATGATATTTGGCTTTAATGTAGGGTTCATAGTTATGTTCGCTGATATTCTATCTTTTGTTCCATATTTCCCCCACATTTAGCATCCTAGTTGCTTCTACAATAATGGTTGGTGAAAGAGTGAAATTGATGCCAGCAAGCTGTACCATATTGTCCTCCATGTTGATGACAAATTGCCTAGCTAATTCATGATGATACTTAACCCTCTCAACTATCTCACAAAACTCAAAGCAAGATTGGTATCTGAAACAAGTGGTGGCAAGAGGACAAGCAAGAATTTCAGCAATGCTAATAGGCTCCTCTCTGATTATTTTCCCACCCTTGTGAGGTCTCCTAGGTTGTACATTCCTTTCTCTTGAACTGTCATTTTGTGTTTCTTCTTCATAGCTTGAGTTACTGTTTCTTGCCATGATGTTTAGTGTTGTCTTAGGAAGATGATGTGATGAAAGTATGGTGAAAAATGGTGATGAAGGAGGACAATGGTGATGAGTATGAAGAGATTTTACTCTTGGGAAATGGAATTGGGGAATGAAGGGATTAGTTTTGGGAAACTAGGGTTTAGAGAGGGATTTAGGGTTTGGTGAGGGAATTAGTTGTTTTAGGGGAGTGGAATATGGGAGAATGGGATAAATGGAGTGTTCTTAGGGTAATAAAAGAATCAAAAGGGGTTTAATGATGTTTTTGTGATGGTGGAATGAAAATTGCACAATGAAATGGAAAACAATGATAAAAAGCTAGGGTTTCATTTTCCACATGCAAGATTTATGAAGAACACAAGTGTGACATCAAATTTAGCCTTAGGAGGATGATTACTTATTTGTAGAATGAAAATGTAGCAATTTTGAGGGATATGGCACGATTTGGAGCGATTTAGGAAGATCTAGAGTGATGCGCAACGCACTAGGCCCAATGCGCAGCGCCCTCCTGATGTGGAGCGCCCATTCAAAATAACACTGCAGAAAAGTCTTTGATGCGCAGTGCCATCTTGATGTGTAGCGCACTGGCTCTGATGCGCAGCGCCAGGCCATGTTGCTTAAAAAATATGGGTTTTTGTCTCCTTTGCTCGAAATCGCGATTTTTGACTCTCCAAGGATATTTTGCACAATGAAATGACAAATGGCACCCCTTTCACTTTAAATATGAATGACTTTAAATTTTTACTTATTCTCAAACCCACTTTTCTAATGTCAAAATCACTTTTGGTCTTGAGCTCTGTTTTTCCATTGAAATTGACTTTTCTTAATCATTTGGTAAACTGATGCATTGATGCTTGTGTTTTTGTCTGTAGTGGCTGGAGCTAGCAAGGTGAGCAAGGGTAGCAGCTTTGAACTTATTACATATAGAAAATATTGAAATTACATAAAAAAATTTGTACATAGAAAATAAAAACTCTGTTTTACCTCAAAATAGAGTTTTGACGTAAAAATCGTTTATTGAGCATATCTTTAGTGAAATTTTGATATGATGAACTTATTAGACCTCCTCATGTGCCTAATGACCGTTTATTGAGTTTTTTGCTGACCATGGTGACAAACCCTAGACCTAATGAGATGTAAAACCCTAAAAATGATTTTTGCAAATGTAATGACAAAAAATGACTGTAAATGACCTGAACATGTGAAAATAGGCCAGCAAGTAAATGAAATGAGGGGAATTGACAATGAACCACTACCATTAGTTGATCCATGACCTAATGGAATTTAGTTGATCGGATGGAACACCTAAAATGCATGCAAAAAGAGAAATTTGATCACTAATGGAGGGATGAAGATACTGACACTAACTAGGTATTTCTTATGAAGCATTTATTTAATATGAAGATGTCAAAAGGTGGATCTGTTGCTGATCATTTAAATGAATTTAATACAATTACCTATAAGTTAAGTTCTGTAGGGGTATCTTTTGATGATGAAGTTAGGGCTTTGTTATTTCTATGCTCATTACCAAAAAGTTGGAATGGTTTAGTTATGGCCATTAGTAACTCTGTCTCTGGATCTAGTACTTTAAATTTGATGATGTTGTCGGTGAAATTCTTATCGAGGAAATCTGATGGAAAAGCTCCAGTGAAACATCAGGTAATTATTTGACTGCAGAGACTAGGGGAAGAAAAATGGAAAGAGGAAAGAGCCTTTGATATCGCAGTAAGTCAAGAAAAGGCATATCCAAGTCCAGATCTAGGATAGTGTGCTGGAAATGTGGGAAGAAAGGACACCTAAAGAAAGACTACAAGTCTTGAAAGGGAAAAGAACAAGACGCGCAACAAGAAACTAATCATGAAGCGAATGTAACAGGTTATGTGTTGCAACATGCTTTGATTCTTTCATTACAACATACTATTGATGCCTGGGTGGTAGATTCAGGGGCCTCATTCCATGCCACATATGATAGGAAACATTTTTATGATTATGTTCAAGGATATTTTGAACAGGTTCGATTAGGTGATGATAAGCCCTATAAAATCATTGGAATGGGTATAGTTTTCATAAAACAGCAAAATGGAAATCAGTGGCTATGGAAGGAGGTAAGGCATGTTCTAGATCTGAAGAAAAATTTGATGTCAACAGGGTAGTTGGGAGGTGAAGGTTGTGTAACTACTTTCACAGATAAAACCTGGAAGGTCACTAAAGGATCCTTGGTAATAGTGAAAGGAGGAAAGGTTGGTACATTGTATTTATGCAATGGTATTACTGATTCTGTTAAATCTTTAACCTCTATAGGAAAAGATACAGAATTGTGGCTTCATAGGCTCGGGCACATGAGTGAGAAAGGGATGCAGATTCTTCACTCAAGAAATATGTTGTCAGGTTTGAAGTATGTTGATTTAAAATTCTGGGAGAATTGTGTTTATGCAAAATAGAAGAGAGTCAGATTCCTTAGAGTTGGGAAAGAAAAAAAGAGCGAAAAATTAGAACTTGTGCATACAGATGTATGGGGACCTGCTTAGGAATCATCTCTTGGTATCTCTCGTTATTATGTTACTTTTATTGATGTTGCAACCAGAAAAACCTAGATTTATTGTATTTGAAATAAAACTGATGTATTTGATACTTTCAAGAAATGGAAAGATTTGGTTCAAATGAGACAAGAAAAAGGTTGAAGTGTCTCAAATCAAACAATGGAGGTGAATATTGTAGCAAAGATTTTGATAGGTGTTGTTCAGAGAATGGAATTTATATAGAGAAGACAATTCCAGGAACACCACAAGAAAATGGTGTGTCAGAAAGGATGAACAAGACAATCATGGAGCGTGCAAGGTGCATGAGATTGCATGCAGGATTGCCTTTACAATTTTGGGCAGAAGTTGTAGATATTGTTTTTTATCTAATAAACAGATGGCCTTCAAGTTCCTTGGATGGTGGTATTCCAGAGGAGGGATGGACAGGTAAAAAGGTAAACTACACTTTTCTAAATATTTTTGGTTGTGAAGCCTTTGTTCACATTAATAAAGAAAATAGAACAAAGCTTGAGGCAAAATCAAAGAAATGTACCTTTATTGGATATGGTGTTAATGAATTTGGTTATCACTTTTATGATTATGAAAAGCACAAAATCATTAGGAGCAGAGATGTCATATTCAATGAAAAGGTTTTGTATAAGGAACAACCGCATAAAAAGAAACAGGAAAAAGAAAATAGCGAATACACAGTGCTTGACGAGATCATAGAAAAAGTCATGGTGCCTGAAAATCACAATGATCAACAGCCAGAACAACAACCACAATAACAAAAAGCACCTCAAACACCTAAAAGTGGTGTTAGAAGATCTACCAGGATAAGTAGACCCCCTGAACAATACTCTCCTTCATTATATTATGTATTGTTGACATATTCTGGTGAACCAAAATGTTATGAAGAAGTAGCTCAAGTAGAAACCAAGAAGAAGTGGGAGCAAGCCATCAAAGAAGAGATGGACTCCTTAGCACATAACTAGACTTGGGACTTAGTCAGGTTTCCTGCAGGTAAAACAATATTGGAAAATAAATGGGTTTGCAAGTTGAAGGACGAAGATGGAGGTAGAAAAAGGTATAAAGCTAGAATTGTGGTGAAAGGGTTTGCGTAGAAAAAGGTTATAGACTTTGATGAGATATTTTCTCCTGTTGGTAAAATGACTGCAATCAGAACTATTTTAAGTCTAGTAGCAGCTGAAGATTTGCATCTTGAGCAGTTAGATGCAAAGATAACCTTTCTCCATGGGAATTTGGAGGAAGAGATATATATGTAGCAGCCGCAAGGATATGAGGTAAAAGGGAAGGAGAAACTAGTCTCCAGGTTGAATAAGAGTTTGTATGGCTTAAAACAGGCTCCAAGGTAGTGGTATCTAAAATTTGACAGGTTTATGTCTGAACAAGGTTATACTAGATGTCACTTTGATCATTCTGTTTATCTCAAAAGGAAAAATGATGGCAGTTATATTATATTGTTATTGTATGTAGATGACATGCTTGTTGCAGGTTCTAACATGCAGGAAAAAATGTGCTCAAAATAAAATTGGAAAACTCATTTGAAATGAAGGATTTGGGTGCTGCAAAACAAATCCTTGGTATGAATATAACTAGACAGAGGAAGAATCACAAATTAACATTGTCTCAAAGTGAGTATATAGAAAAGGTGTTGAAAATGTTTAAAATGCAGAATGCAAAACTAGTTAGTATACCTTTGGCTAGCCATTTCAAATTAAGTAAGGAGTGTCCCAAGAGTTGGGAAGAAATGGTTCATATGTCTAAAGTTCCATATCCATCTGCAGTTGGAAGCTTAATGTATGCAATGGTCTGTACAAGGCCTAATATTGCACATGCAATGGGAGTTGTAAGCAGGTACATGTACAATCTAGGAAAAGAACATTGGATGGCAGTGAAGTGGATTCTCAGGTATTTGAGAGGTACCACAAATCAAGCATTATGCTTTGGTGGTTCAAACATTGCTCTATAGGGATATGTTGATGCAGATATGGTTGGTGATAGAGATGACAGGAGGAGCACAATAAGGCATGTGTTTACTATAAGTGGAACAACTGTTAGTTGGGTCTCAAAACTAGAAAGTGTTGTAGCACTCTCAACAACAAAAGCATAATATGTTGCTCCTACAAAGGCTAGTAAAGAAATGATTTCGTTACAAAGGTTTATGGATGAATTGGGTTAGAAGCAGGAGTTGGGCAAGTTATACAGTGACATCCAGAGTGCCATACATCTTGCAAAGAACTCTGCACTTCATTCCAAGACTAAACATATACAGCTTAAGTACCATTTCATACGGTTAGCATTAGAAGGTGGACAGTTGAAGCTGTAAAAGATACACACTAGCCAAAATCCTGTAGATATGTTAACAAAAGTTGTAACCAAGGAGAAACTGAGAATCTTCTCAGTTTCAATTGGTCTTCAAGTATGATGAAGTAGATGAGAAACAACCAAGTCCAAAGTGGAGTCATTCTCCAACAAATGAAACAGCGGTGGAGTTGCTATAATCACTCTCAAAGTGGGATATTGTTGGGTGTGGAGCCAGATTATCTTATGTATTCAAAGATATCACTGCATCGGACCCCAGTTCATAATGGCGCAGCAACGTTGCCCATAAAATATTCACTGCAAGGGGGGTCCAAGGGGGGTGGTTGTGACCTTTGGGAGCCCCCCCTGGCAGGGGGATTAGGGGTAGCGTCCCTGAAACTAAGAATAGATGTAAAATTGCCTTGAAAAATGTTGTAATTTCGTAGTCAATCTAGGCTGTTCATTAGGCAGAGATCCTACGGTAGAAGTTATGTTTAACTTAGGGTATTTTTCGCTAGAAGGAAACCCCTCACTATATATGAGGGAATTGTATTGCATCTATGTATATCTGTATTCTGAGTGAGGAAGAGAGTCGAGATTGAGAGTGAAGAGAGACATACACCGACTCTGCCATAGGTTGTATCTCTTCAATTTGTTGGATAATTTCAAAAGAAGGACTGGTTGTTTCTCCGTGGACTTAGCCCAAACTAGGTGAACCATGTATATCTGTATCTCTCTTGTTTTATGCATTTTCTGTGTTTATATTTCTTCAATGTTTTATGTGTTCCATTGCTCTATAATATATAATTTTTTAACAACTAGTATCAGAGTTGAAGGTCTATTTGGCTGATAAACTCGCAAGAGAGAAGGGTTCCTGGTTTGAGTGGGAGTAATGGCGAAAAATGGTAGGTTTAGGGTCGAAAAATTCAACAGCCAAAACTACCAGCTGTGGAAGATGCAGATGGAAGATTATTTGTATCAGGGAGATCTGTACCAACCATTGAGCGGAAAGACAAAGAATTCGATGAGTATGACATACACAAAATGGGATATTCTCGATAGAAAGGCACTTGGAACAATATGGTTGTGCCTAGCGGTGTCGGTAGCATTTAATATTTCAAAGGAAACAACAATAGAGGGTTTAATGTCGACATTGGCCAAACTATATGAAAAACCCTTGGCCTCAAATAAGGTATTTCTTATGAAGCATTTATTTAATATGAAGATGTCGAAAGGTGGATCTGTTGCTGATTATTTAAATGAACTTAATGCAGTTACCAGTCAGTTAAGTTCTGTAAGTGTAACTTTTGATGATGAAGTTAGGGCTCTATTATTTCTGTGCTCATTACTAGAAAGTTGGAATGGTTTAGTTATGGCCATTAGTAACTCTGTCTCTCAATCTAGTACTTTAAAGTTTGATGATGTTGTCGGTGCAATCTTTAGTGAGGAAACGCGACGGAAAAGCTCCGGTGAGACATCAAGTAATGCTTTGACTATAGAGACTAGGGGAAGAAAAATGGAAAGAGGAAAGAGCCCTGGATAACGTAGTAAGTCAAGAAAACCCAGATCCAAGTCCAGATTAGCTATAGTGTGCTGGAACTATGGGAAGAAAGGACACTTGAAGAAAGACTGCAAGTCTCGAAAGGGAAAAGAAGGAGACGCGCAACAAGAAACTAATCATGAAGAAAATGTAATAGGTGATGTGTTGCAATATGCTTTGATACTTTCATTAGAAAATATTATTGATGCCTAGGTGGTAGATTTAGGGGCCTCATTCCATGCCACACCTGATAGGAAACATTTTTATGATTATGTTTAAGGAAATTTTGGACAAGTCGATTGGGTGATGATAAATCCTATAAAATCATTGGAATGGGTACAATTTTCATAAAACAACAAAATGGAAATCAGTGGTTGTTGAAGGAGGTAAGGCATGTTCCAGATCTGAAGAAAAATCTGATTTCAACAAGGCAATTGGGAGGTGAAGGTTGCATAACTACTTTCACAGATAAAACCTAGAAGGTCACTAAAGGATCCCTAGTAATAGCAAAAGGAGGAAAGGTTGGTACATTGTATTTATGCAATGGTATTTCTAATTTTGTTAATGATTTAACTTCTACATGAGTAGATACAAAATTGTGGCATCATAGGCTCAAGCACATGAGTGAGAAGGGGATGTAGATTCTTCACTCAAGAATGTTGCCAGGTTTGAAGCATGTTGATTCAAAAATCTATGAAAATTGTGTTTATGGAAAACAGTAGAGAGTCATATTCCTTAGAGTTGGGAAAGAAAAGAAGAGCCAAAAATTAGAGCGTGTGCATACATATGTATGGGGACCTGCTCAGGTATCATCTCTTGGTGGCTCTCATTATTATGTTACTTTTATTGATGATGCAACCAGAAAAACCTAGATTTATTGTATTCAAAATGAATCTGATGTATTTGATACTTTTAAGAAATGGAAAGCTTTGGTTGAAAATAATATAGGAAAAAGGTTGAAGTGTCTCAAATTAGACAATGGAGGTGAATATTGCAGCAAGGAGTTTGATAGGTACTATTTAGAGAATGGAATTCGTAGAGAGAAGACAGTTCCAGGAACACCACAAGAAAATGGTGTGTCAGAAAGGATGAGCAGGACAATCATGGAGCATGCAAGGTGCATGAGATTGCATGCAGGATTGCCTTTACAATTTTGGGAAGATGTTGTAGATATTGTTGTTTATCTAATAAACAGAGGGCCTTCAAGTTCCTTTGATGGTGGTATTCCACAGGAGGCATGGATAGGTAAAAAGGTAAATTACTCTTTTTTAAAGATTTTTGGTTGTGAAGCCTTTGTCCACATTAATAAAGAAAATAGAACAAAGCTTCAGGAAGAATCAAAAAAATGTACCTTTATTGGATATGGTGTTAATGATTTTGGTTACCACTTTGATGATTATGAAAAACACAAACTCATTAGGAGTAGAGATGTCATATTCAATGAAAAGATTTTATATAAGGATCAGCTGCAGGAAAAGAAATCGGAAAATGAAAACAGAGAATACACAGGGCTTGACGAGATCGCAGAAAAAGTGATGGTGCCTGAAAATCATAAGGATCAACAACTAGAACAACAACCACAATAGCAACAAGCACCTCAAACACCTGAAAGTGGTGTTAGAAGATCTACTAGGATAAGTAGACCTCCTGAACGATACTCTCCTTCACTATATTATGTATTGTTGACTGATTCTGGTGAACCATAATGTTATGAAGAAGTAGTTCAATTAGAAACCAGGAAGAAGTGGGAGCAAGCCATGAAAGAAGAGATGGACTCCTTAGCAAATAACCAGACTTGGGACTTAGTCAGGTTGCTTGCAGGTAAAAAAATATTGTGGAATAAATGGGTTTACAAGTTTAAGGAAGAAGATGGCGGTAGAAAAAGGTATAAAGCTAGACTTGTGGTGAAAAGGTTTGCACAGAAAAGGGTATAGACTTTGATGAGATATTTTCTCCTATTGTTAAATGACTTCAATCAGAACTATTTGAAGTCTAGTAGCAACTGATGATTGACATCTTGAGCAGTTAGATGTAAAGACAACCTTTCTCCATGGGGATTTCGGGGAAGAGATATGTATGCAGCAGCCACAAGGATATGAGGTAAAAGGGAAGGAGAAACTAGTGTGCATGTTGAAGAAGAGCTTGTATGGCTTAAAACAGGCTCCAAGGAAGTGGTATCTAAAATTTGACAGGTTTATGTCTGAACAAGGTTATACTAGATGTCACTCTAATCATTGTGTTTATCTCAAAAGGCAAAATGATGGCAACTATATTATATTATTATTGTTTGTAGATTACATGCTTGTTGCAGGTACTAACATGCAAGAAATAAATGTGCTCAAAAGAAAATTGGCGAACTCATTTGCAATGAAGGAATTGGGTGCTCCAAAAAAAATCCTTACTACGAGAATAACTCGAGAGAGGAAGAATCGCAAATTAACATTGTCTCAAAGTGAATACATAGAAAAGGTGTTGAAAAGGTTTAATATGCAGAATGAAAAACCAGTTAGTATACCTTTGGCTAGCCATTTCAAATTAAGTAAGGAGGAGTGTCCCAAGACTCAGGAAGAAATGGCTCATATGTCTAATTTTTCATATGCATCAGCAGATGGAAGCTTAATGTATGAAATGGTCTGCACAATGCCTGATATTACACATGCAGTGGGAGTTGTAAGCAGGTACATGAACAATCTAGGAAAAGAACATTGGATGTCGGTGAAGTGGATTCTCAGATATTTGAGAGGTACCACAAATCAAGCATTATGCTTTGGTGGTTCAAACATTGCTCTACATGGATATGTTGATGCAGATATGGCAGGGGATAGAGATAACAGGAGGAGCACAACAGGGTATGTGTTTACTATTGGTGGAACAACTGTCAGTTGGGTCTCAAAACTGGAAAGTGTTGTAGCACTCTCAACAACAGAAGCAAAGTATGTTGCTGCTATAGAGGCTTGTATAGAAATGATTTGCTACAAATGTGTCTGGATGAATTGGGTAAGAAGCAGGAGTTGGGTAAGTTATACAGTGTCAATCAGAGTGCCATACATCTTGCAAAGAACTATGCATTTCATTCCAAGACTAAACATATACAACTCAAGTACCATTTCATACGGTCAGTGTTGGAAGATGGACAATTGAAGCTGGAAAAGATACACACTAGCCAAAATCCTGCAGATATGTTAACAAAAGGTTTAATCAAGTAGAAACTAAGAATCTACTCAGTTTCAATTGGTCTTCAAGTATGATGAAGAAGATGAGAAACAGTCAGGTCCAAAGTGGAGTCACTATCTAGCAAATGAAGTAGCGGTGGAGTTTCTATAATCAGTCTCCAAGTGGGAGATTGTTGGGTGTGGAGCCTGGTTATCTTCTGTATTCAAAGATATCGCCGCATTGGACCCAGTTTGTAATGGGGCAGCAACGTCACCCGTAAAATATTCACTACAGCGGGGGTCAAGGGGGTCGGCTGTGACCATTGGGCGCCCCCCACCTGGCGGGGGGATCGAGGGCAGTGCCCCTGAAGCTAAGAATAGATGTAAAATTGTCTTGTAAAATGTTGTAATTTCATAGTCAATCTGGGTCATTCATTAGGTGGAGATCAGATGGTAGAAGTTATGTTTAACTTAGGGTGTTTTGCCCTAGAAGGCAACCCTCGCTATATATGAGGGAATTGTATTGCATCTATGTATATCTGTATTCTGAGTGAGGAAGAGAGTGGAGATTGAGAGCGAAGAGGGAGTTACAGTGAATCTGTTGTAGGTTGTATCTATTTAATTTGCTGGATAATATAAAAAGAATGACTAGTTGTTTCTCTATGGACGTAGCCCAAACTGGGTCAACCACGTATATCTATGTCTCTCTTGTTTTATGCGTTTTTTGTGTTTATATTTCTGCAATAATTTGTATGTTCCATTGCTCTCTAATATATAATTTTCTAACAATGGCTTCACATTTTCAATGCATGGATAATAGTTGTAAGCTCCAGATCATGGGTAGCATAATTTCTTTCATGTTCTTCGTTTTTCTTCAATTCGTACGACATGCCTATCTTGCATAATGGGTCCACCAAGTCCTTCTTTAAATGCATTTATGCACACCAAAATATCCTCATTTGGATTGGAATTCTTTAGAATAGGTGCATTGGTTAATAAATATTTCAGCTATTGAAAATTATCTTCACAATTTGAAATCCATTCAGCCTATACTCATTTATATTGCAATGAAATAATTGAATGTACAATCGTATAGAATCCTTCAATATATGTCATGCGGTAACTAAGTAAGCCCATAAACTATCTCACCTTTGAAATATTCTTTGGTGATGGCAAACCTTTGATGGATTTCATCTTCCCAGGGTCCATTTCTATGCCCTCCTCTAAGACATTGTGAACTAAATCGTTGATTTTCCTTTGATAGAAAGTGCACTTGCTCAATTTTTCATACGATTGTTTCTCTCGCAACACTCAAATGTCACTCATGCTCCGCTTTTGCCTTGGAGTGAATAAGAATATCACCCAAGAAGGAAATAAAAAATTAGTTTGTATAAACTCTAAACACTCTATTCATCAAACATATAAAGCTAGCAATTGCACCACATGTTTCAAAGTAAACGTTGTAAGGTGGTAGCATAGGAAACAATAACATAGAAGAAAGAACTGTTTTTATACAATTTTTTTTCTTTACTAGCATTTCCTTTTTATATGAATTTGGAATATTAGTTTTCTATGCTAAGATCCTCATCATAATACAAAAATGTGCCCAAGATTTGTACTCCAAAATAGCAAGTAAAAACATGAGTTATTATGTGTGTTTTCTTAAGTTAATTTCATGGAAAACTTTAAACATGAAATAAAACAATGAACAGAAGAATGCATCAATCCAGACTACACCAGCCATTTTAAAGGAGTTCACCCCTCCTAGGATACATATCCTTGGATCAGCTCTAATGGCATGACCCCTTCTCATTATGCTCAATGTCTAGAAAAAAAGAGTACATAAAGTGCTGAAATGGAATGGTTAGTTTCTCCTTCAAATAAACAACTTCTACAAGAGTTATCATCCATAGACATCTTAACCTACAATCAAACATGTAAACTTTCAGCAAACATAGGGATCTTACACCAACACCCCATACTCCAACTTCAAAGAGCACCAAAAGTACCACAATCCACTTGAAGTACATACACAAGTATTGTCTCCAAAACACATATAGAGAAAAGAGGAATAAAAGCTATAACACTGATGTAATGGCTATTGCAAAAAGCACATAAAGGCTGCAAAACCACTCTAAGGTCATCTCCATCTTCAAAGTCCTCCATAAACTGATTCAACACTATGGTTGACTATGGCACCCATAGAATTCAATCTACAAAAGGCCTATATAGAATGCTCCTTTAATTCTAAAATTGACTCCATAGAGTCCAAAATGTCCAAAAATGGCTACGTAGCCTCTTCTTTCATGCAATTTGGTTGAAAACTAGAGAAGTTATAACCTCTCCTAGTTTCTTCACTATTCGCTCTACAATTTCCACATAATTTGGAATCATCCTACAGATTTGCACCATTTTCCACTAATATAGAAAAAGATTCCCCAGATTTCAGGCGGATTTGTAGGACAATTAATTTTTCCACTAAGGCCTTAAAACCAAAAGCTTGGTCATATGGGGACCATGCACCCAGGTGCTAGCCTTCAGTGGTGGCCCTCTCCCTCCAGTGGTCACAATAATCATTTGGAAGCATGTCCACATGTGGTGCTTGATACAATGGTTAGGTGGTGGAAGTGACCTTGGTGGTCACAACAAATAGTCAATCGTTGGCAGTTTCGTTGTTCACATGGGGGGCAGTTAATTCCGTCTGCCCCCCAACCTTGGAAGCATTAGTCTTTAACATTAACTCGCATTCATAGTAGGTTAAGAAACATAGTACGAGCGTATTGGTAAGTTGTTGGCTTGTATTGTGGGATGTTGAGGGGTCGACCCCGTCCTCCACTCTATCTGCCATACCAAAATTTTGAATGCCATTAGGAGGACATGTGGCAGCCTTTGGCCTATACGCGTGTCACCTCCTGATTGACCCAAACAAAAACACATGTACCAATAGGATGATGCCAAATAATATAATATTCTAGGGATATTTCAAGAATATTCCTTTTGCCACCTAGGTGGTAGAGATGCCAAGTCAGCATCCCTGTTAACCACTTCCAAAATTTTTACTTGTTGGATAAAGTGAATAGATCACATTTCTGGGAACATACGGTGTCAATTTCGCGCAAAATGAATTGCGCCAGATTCAGGACAATGAGGTCTACACGGTCATTCAGGTTCCAAACCATTTTGACAACTTTGCATTTTTGGAAAATTTTGAGCTCTTGATCACTTTTTTATCATATGTTATGTTTCACGGAGATTTCAACTAGGCCAATATTCTAGAATATGTTCAAAACGAATATAATGCACAACATCTTAATTCCAAAGGATTTATGAAAATGCTCTTCATTAATATTCATGAACTATTAAAAGTAAATTATTTAAATCAAACATTTCATAGCACAAGTAATCTCATATCACCTTTTAATTACAATGCAATGGATAATACTTTTTGTTAGAAGGGATTCAAATGTTGTTATGACTAGAAAATTTTAGTCATTTTCAGTCATTTTTATGTACTTAACATTACAAATGGGTTTAGAGACCCTCTTAAAAGGGTCTCTAAATTTTAGCATTGCAGATGGACTCAAAGACCCCTTTTCTCTAAATTTAATACTGCAGATGGATTCAAAGAAGGGGGTCTTTGAAGCCATCTGCAGTGCTAAAATTTACAGACAAAAGGGTATTCATAATTTTAACAATGTAGATGGATTTAGAGACCCATTTTTCTCTAAATTTTAATAATGCAAATGGATTCAGAGACCCATCTAGTGAAATGTAACACTTCAATATCAAAATTGCAATTTTTCGTTTGCAGAGTGACATATATTTAAAAATTACTAACATAAATGAGTAATTCATATACTTGTTGTACTTGTTATTTGGTCATATTTTATTCTTGGACTATAGTAGTCATTTAGGTTAATCATTATTAATTTTATCACTTATTATCTAGTCATATATTTTAGTCTTGGACTAAACTAGTCATTTAAGTTAGTCACTTTTAGTTTGGTCACTTATTATCTAGTTCTATATTGTATCCCTAGACTAAATTAGTCATTTGAGTTATTCATTTTTAGTTCGGTCACTTAAAATTGCTCAAATTTAGTAGCAATTCATTTGAAATAATTGTGGTGACTAACTTTGTTAGTCACCTAATCGCCAATTTCATCATTTTCTACTAGTGGGCTCTCCAGGGACCAAGCTCAATAGAAGTTTCCTTATCTCATGGAGGAACTCAACGAAATCAGGACCATTTCTACCGAAGGGGGGAGGAATGATGTAGGTGGATATTGGTGGCCACCCACCTATCCCACTTGGACTGCCACCATTGTTTCTTTTAGTTTTTTAGGTCCTATTATCTCCTTTTCTATATACTATCATGAAATACTCCTTAATTTGAATTCTTGAGTATGAAAGAATAAAAGAATTCCTTTCAGACATCGATTTTATGCTTCTTGTTAGAATATAAATCATACCCAATTTTCTTGGAATATTATAATTTTTGGGGGTGCCTCTACTATCATTGCATCTATATTTAAGAATGCCTTGAATAGATTTGTTAGAGCTTATGGTGGTTTTCTACACACTGAGAAGTGATCATTTTATACATGGAATATAAATCATCTCTCCCAAGCTACACTTTCATGAGTTTTTTATTTCCTTCATCAATATGGCTAGTCCACTTTCAATTACATGGTATTCTGATATGACTAAATCCTTTCCCTCAACCATCATATCCTATTATCTCAAGGATTAAAGGAAATTTTTCCCAATGGGGATGCCAATGGATAAATATAACAGGTCTTCTAATTCTTCTCAACATATTCCCGTTATCCTTTCCTCTTGAATTTAGTGTCGTACTAGCCCCTTTAGGTGTCAAGTAGAATATTTCCTAAGAGTTTTATAAATTCGTCTAGTAGAGAGGGAAATCCAACTCCTAAAGGTATCATTTAGTTAATTGGAAAGTGGCAAGAATGTGCATGAGTCATAGTGCCCTAAGGTGAAGGATCCCTCTTTCATGAACTTATCTTTAATATCCAAGCCACTTTGGTGTCTACTCACTAAAAAAAGACTAGTGGAAGTATGTTAAACAACAAATATTTGAATGGGGATAAAATAAGGTATCTTGATTAGGAATTTGTACCATGTGGATGGGATTTGATTTAGAAACTACTTTTAATAGCCCTTTTTCTTAAATATAAATTGTCTTAGGTTCTTTTCAATGAGAACCGAATCAATATTTGGGTGGAAAACATATTGAAAAATTCATTGCCTAGATAAACCTGGATGCTTGTTCCTCTTAGAGAATCCCTAGATAGTTGGAATAAGTACTCATTGTATGATATATTAGGTTTTATATCTCATGGATATTAGCAAGGGTGACACCTTTAGGAGATCCCATCTTCCCTTAGTTCCTTTTCCCACTTTCTTTTTCAAAACTCTATGATTGTTCCCCTAGTCATATAAATGATGGTGATTCCCACTACTAGGGATCATCAAAATATTAAATAAACCTGGCTATGAAGCTCATCTATTTCTAATTTGGGCACCTCCCAAATATGGTATATGGAAAATTATTTGGAATCTGAATGGGATCCATAATATTAATATATGTTGTTGAATCGTGTCTCATAAGATGTTTCCTATAATAGAGAACATGAAAAATCATGACATTAATGACCTTTCTTGATGTTCCTTATCCTCCTCCCATAGGGAGTCCTCCACCCATATTTTTCTACTATGTAAGTATGCAAACCAAGTGTAGGGCCTCATGTTACAATTTTTTCTCCCACATATATAGTGGTCAATGACCTTGCACTATTTCTTTGAATCATGGCTCAAATAATATAAAGAAAAATTTAGAGGAAAATCACTTTTCAAAATGGTTTGGAAATCGATGGATAAATATTTTAATTGTAATGTTTCTCTAGCTCATGAAAAAATAATTTTCCAAGAAAATTTCACTCATCTAAAAGTGGTGGCAGAGAAAGTCAAATCCCTTCTTGTTGAACATCTGCTATCTAAGCCTCTTAAGTTATGGGAATTTAAAACCCTCAAGAAAATGGAGGAATATTGTCTTGCCCATGTAATTCTTCATCCCATTTCTAATGGAGTGTCATATCCCTTAGATAAATGGCATCTTTCCTTCTCTCTATGGGAATTATAGCAATTAACTAAATCTTAGGGTATTTATGTTTTATGTTTTCATGGCACTTTCAAAGAAAACCTAGGGGTGGTAGGTGTGTGTGAGGTGGGTTGAGGGGAGGTAGGATTGGGGGAGGTGGGATGGGGGTGTGTGATTTATTTCCTTAGCAAAAAAATTGAATTAACCTTCTCGTGGAGTCTATGTCAAGCCTTTGGTAACCAAGTAGAGGCTTATACATGGATCTAAGGAATTTATTTATCTATTACAAAATCCATCCACAAACTAGTTATTATTAGGGACTTAAAAAATTTAATAAAACATTAACACATTGTAATTTCCCATAGTTTTCTTCATGATATAAGGTATAACAACTCTTTAGTAGACTCTATATCCTTTCAGTCATTGGAAATACCCTCACAAAAACATTAAGGATCAATTCTAGTGTGTTTTTATTTCCAATCACTTAATTTTTAATGGTGGCATGAGGATAATGGTTGTTGCATCACCTGATGGCCTTATCAGTCTCATTCTCACATTGGGGACATGCACTATCTTTTGGCAGTTTAAGTTGGCCATCATACTATCTATAAGCTTGTCTAGTTCCCATAATGGGAATATGAGAGATGTATACATTAATGTAATGTAGATGTTATGAAAGGGTATTTTGGATGTATTGAAGGAATCCTACCACATTTCGAGCTTTCCTGTCAAAAGTTTTCTTTCCATTGTAGGTCATTTATCTTTCCATTGAAGCGAGCCTTTTTTACCACCCTATTAAATATATTCATACAAACTATGGCCTACTGCTAGGGTAAGGAGACCCTAGTATCTAAAGATGAAATGAAATGTGTACAAGCGTGTATATGTCATCTCTAGGTTAGGATGTAAAAATTGACATCTAAATTAGCTATTATGATGGATATCATTATTCATCAATGCCTCTAGCTCTAGTGCATATTGTATGAAGTGGGAAGTTTATTGTTTCCATTGGAAGAACTTCAACTCAATGGAAAATAGAAAAATTCACCTCTTTCAAGTTCATTTATCCAATCCCCATATTTTGCTTAATTTGGCCATGCCTTAGGGGTGCTTACTCCCTGGCCTAAACTTGGAAACTTCCTATTCAAACTCTATTGAAGCTAATGGGTAGCCTAAAGGCCTCAATCCATGTCAAATTGTCAATTCCATTCAAGTTTTTTCTATTTCTAGGGATGTTTCACCAATTGTATACTTTTTTATACCATTATTTTGATGTAGCCTATTTCAAATACAGTTTGGAAGATTTAGCTCTAGACCGCAACATAGTTTTATATGAAATTTCAAATTTAGCTCTTCGAAGAACTATGTATAATTTTATTGTGCCTTTGAGCACAAATTTTTCTTAATAAAATTCACCAAAAAATGTTAAGAAAAAACAACATATATCATAAATTCAACTCAAATAAATAAGTAAATACATATTGATATACACATACACTGTTAGGCCCCTATACTACTAGTGTAAACCCTTATTGTTATTAGTACAACCCACTTATGATATTGATGTACCCACATAGTGCCCATATTTTTATTATTGTGCCCCATAGAAACCCACTATTGTTATTATTTTGCCCTTACATTATTATTGCTATGTCGGCTCTGATTATGTTATGACCCCTTAGACTCCTATATATAGAAAGGAGGTCTTTTCATTTGTATCATCCAAGAATTGTTCATTTATGTAATGTAAAGGAGGTTTCCCCCTCAAAGATACTGAATTCTAAGGCATTGATCTATCTTTTCTATCTTTTCTTGAGCTGGTTTCATAACATTTGGTATCAAAGCTTTGGATTCTAGGGTTTCGCTGCTCCAAATAGGTCATCATGGAATTTTCGCTATAACCTTTTTTCTGTGATGTTTCAGAAGCTAAAAAACAAACCCATTTGAGAAGACATCGCGCTAAATCGCAGGTCCAAATTTCAGAGCTTTTCGCTCTATATTTTCAGAGATATGATCTGAGGAAGTTGGTCCTTTTGCAGAATCTTGAATTACATTCAAAACAGGTGACCTGGGGAAAATCGTGATAACTTTCTCTCTGAGAATCAGATTGAAATTTCGTAAGAAGCTATAGAAAAAGGATGGACTATAGTTTCTTGTATATATTTTTCAGAGCCAAAGGTCGAAATAGTGACTCGTGGCACATCGTACAATTTTGCTCTACTGAACTAGCCCATAATCAGGTCACTATGGGAGATTGTGCATAACTCTTTCTTGGAGAATCCAATTTGGATCAGACTAGTGGCATTGGAAAGAGAACGCAGAGGCTACTACAGGTCGCAATTTCAGAACTTAAAGATCCGAAAGTACAGAGTTACAGGCGTTTCAAGATCGAGCTCCTAAAATCAAGAAAAAGCAAGATGAGGAAGTTTGATGGCAAGGATCCGGTAAATTGGATACTTCAGATGGAGCAATATTTTGATCTACATGGTGTACCACTGTTACAAAAGGTATGTATTACATCTTCATATTTAGAACTGGATCAATTTTTATGGTATAAAGGGCTTTGTTTTCGGAAACGACTTGTTACGTGGTCAATACTCATGGAGGAAATGATAGCACATTATGAGGATACAAAGAGCAACACCACAACAATTGAAAGAACAAAAGGGCTTTATGACATAGTGGAAAGTAAAATTATGACAACAAGGAAGTCTACCCCTCACAGCTATAAATATGAAAGTGTTGTTTCTCTTGGCCTTCCACAACCTACAAGGGTTACACCACAACAATTGGAAGAAAAAAGAGAAAAAGGGCTTTGTTACAATTGTGATAGCAAATGCACTAGAGGTCATAAGTGTGCTGAGAAGAAATTATTTTACATAGAGTATGAAGAGGAGGGAGAAAAAGATCAAGAAACATCAAAAGAAGAGGATATATGCCAGGACCCAATCCCAAAGATAGAAGAAATGAATAAGACCATATCTTGTAAAGCATTGGCAGGAATTACCACTCCTCAAACTATCAAAATAGAAGGACATATCAAGAAGAAAAATGTTCAAGAAGTGAAAGATCACATCAAGCATCAAGAAATGAATCTGACCATATCTTGTAAAGGATTGGACGAAATTACCACTCCTCAAACTCTAGAGATAGAAGGACATATCAAGAATAGAAAGGTTCAAGCAGTCAAAGATCACGTCGAGCATCAACAACAAGTTCTCCAACTTTTAAAGGATAACGCCACTTCGGTGCAAAATCAAACGAAACAACAGGTAGATCAACATCGTAGTGAAAAATGTTTTGATGTAGGTGATTGGGTATTTTTACTGCTACATCTCAAGCAAGCTATTTATGAGAAGGAAATGTTGGTAATACTACATGCATTTAAAAAATGGCAACCTTACCAAATGGGAAGACTCTTCAAGGATGAGGATGTGGAAGCATTGTTTTGTGTTATTTCTATTATCCAGCCAGATTGGATAAACGAAGCAAGGGATGAATGGAAGAAGGATGAAGAAGTATGGCCACTTATTCAAAAATTGCAAAAGATCCCAATTCAAACAATATTGCCAGAAATTGAAGAGGAAGAAAAAATCATATTGGAACCTGGAGCAGTCACAGAAACAAGAACTTGATTGCTATGAAATCAATCAATTTCAGAGTATCTCATTAAGTGGAAGAACTTACCCGCTAAAGATTCTACATGGGAGGACAATAATTTTACACAGAAGCATCAAGAACTACTCAAGCGTTGAGGACAACACTTTTTGAAGGAGAGGGGCATGTTAGGCCCCTATACTACTAGTGTAACCCCTTATTGTTATTAGTACAACCCACTTATGATATTGATGTACCCACATAGTGCCCATATTGTTACTATTGTGCCCCATAGAAGCCCACTATTGTTATTATTGTGCCCTTACATTATTATTGTTATGTAGGCTCTGATTATGTTATGACTCCTTAGACTCCTATATATAGAAAGGAGGTCTTTTCATTTGTATCATCCAAGAATTGTTCATTTATGTAATGTAAAGGAGGTTGCCCCCTCGAAGAGGCTGAATTCTAAGGCATTGATCTATCTTTTCTATCTTTTCTTGCGCTGGTTTCATAACATACACATACACTAACGATCAATTTATTTTATTAAGAAATAATCTTTATCAAATCAAGAAATGTACATGTTAATAAATGTGTATTGATAGTGAGTGAATTCCTACTAATGATGAGATAATTCTTACCTTCCAAATAGTGTTTGAATCTCTTATTGGTTAACAAACAACTAATCAAATTAACTTATCACATGTTTATTCATATTATTTATATAAAAATAATATGTACACTAAGATAAGTTATGAATATCATCTTTTAAATTTTATGTTAATAATTTTCGTAGTAAATGATACAAAAATTCGTTGAATATGTTATAACACAATATTCATTAAAATTTCATCAAACATTAAAATATTTTAAATATTGATTAAGATTTTAAAATATTTTGGAAATTTAGAAATTAAATAATAAATTTTGCACTTTGGTCATGTTTATCAAATTTTCAGAAGAAAAAAAAACTGAAATGCAATTAAATAAACCACCAACATTAAAAAAATAATTGATTATCTATATTTTTGTATATTGATTCCTCTTCTTAGTTTTTATATAAAATATGAAATATATATTTTATCTACATGTTGAAGTCTCCTCTTAATCTATATTTTTATGTTGCTCTAGCAATTTTTACTTTTAAGTTATTTGTTTTTATTTATTTTTTTATTTATGTATTAATATTTTAATTTTTATTTTTTTTAATTACAATTTACCTTAAAATTAATATATAGGTTGAATAGAAGCGCTAAAGATAATTTTTGACATATTTTGAGTGCAAAATAAAATAAAAAAACACATCCATGAGAACATTGATTACGTAAATTGAAAAACTATTTATTTTTATAGATTTAAAATATAATTAATCTAATTTTTTTGAAGTAATTTTAGATATGCAATATATTTTTACAAAATAAAGTGTTCAAAACATAAGTACTTATGTCCTCACAATTTTCAAATATTTCCAATAATCCAAAACTTAAAAAATATCTTAAGACAAGTTAAAACTATATCATCTATAAACCTTTTGGCTTCCTAAATAAAAATAATACCTTACTGAATTTTGGAAAAGTAGTTTTTTTTTTTCAAATAATCCAAAATTTAGAAAATCTTAAGACAAGTTAAAACTATATCATCTATAAACCTTTTGGCTTCCTAAATAAAATAGGATACCTTACTGAATTTTGGAAAAGTAGCTTTTTTATTCAAATAATCCAAAACTTAAAAAACCTTAAGACAAGTTAAAACTATATCATCTATAAACCTTTTATGCATGTGAGTGTATGTTATAACGGTCAGGGCGGTTGGTTTGCACACCCCCGGCCGTGTTCGATTTCGCGGAGCTACGCATACCGTAACATATTGGTGATTAAATCAATGATTTGACAGTTGTCAGCCTAGTTGTAACAAGTATTTGTATTATATGTATAACCAAAAAAAAGCCCATAATACTTCTATAAAGAACTAGCCACGCCCATTTTCTGAAAAAAAAAAAAAAACAAAACAAAACCAAAAAAACCTTTTAGAAAAGTAGCTTTTCCTAAAACTATTTCGAATAAACAATACCTTCGCTAAACACAAAATGTATAGAAAAGTTTGCTTAGAAATGAATCCCCGCTTGAGCGTAGTTTAGGACACCGAAAGCCGTCTCCTAATAAACTTACCTTAGGTTCCACGTGGCTTTCCGCACTTAATTAGGATAATGTTAATTGTTGTAAGTTTGATTCCACCTACACCATGTACAGCGAGAAGCTTGCGATTGTCCGTCAACAAAGTCAACCTTGATACGGCTTCACTTCCGAGGGAATAGTCCAAAATTATAATTATAATATTAAATTAAATAAATATATTGTTAATAGTAAATATAAAATATTTTGATAAATAAAAATAAATAAAATTTATATAAAGATTAAAAATTACAATAATAATATTTCTCAATAACTACATGATTATTGATGCATCGAATCTATGGTTATCGATCCATAGAATCATTCTCTAAAACTTTTAACTATTTTATTTGTGGTGGAAGTTCGTTGCATCGATTCTTGAATAACAAAATTAGAGTTATTTTAGGTTTTAAGAATGCAAAATAAATAAGGGAGGTTGTATGACAGCTAGTCCCTGCCTTGAGCGGGGAGGGGAGCGGAGCGGAGTGGACAGTGGGTTACTCAGCTGAGCACTTATCAACAATAGTGCATTCACAGTCCTCGCATCTTTCATAAACCCTGGTAGTCAGCCACTAGTCCAAAGTTCTGTCTTTCAAGCTCTGCTGCGAAGATCTGCAATAAGCACTGCGATCTTTGCAAGAATGTCGATTCCTGGACAAATTCCTCCCCAAGTTCTAGCTTAACTAAAGGTTCATAACATCCCTGCACGTCATAATCAATGTAATATACAATAACATCTGAAGATTATATAATAAACAAAATTATTATGAAAAAATATTAGATAGGCACGTTGAGTTGCAAGCTGCTACATGGATCCTCTAAGAGGCTGGTTGCTAGCTCCCTGGTTAATAGTATAGCAACGAGCCTGCTTGGTGCGTTTGTTATGAGGCATCCTACTACATTCAAACTAGAGAAATTTTGTCCATGTGCAGAGATAGAGATAAGCTCCGAGCATTCAACAAACGACTATGACTACGACTCTCTTTGCAGGGGATCCTAGCCAACTAGTAAGAACGCTACGGGCAGAGACAAACCAACCTTACAGAAACCTTGTTAGGTCTCCAAATGCCCATGTTAGTGCATACTAAGAAGTATTATGGAACACAGTTGAATGTTGTATCTGAATGTCCGTGCACCATTCGCATTGCTCTATGTGACATGAAATAGTTTGAACCTTGTATCCTATATTTTTTCAGAAATATTCGACATTGGCCCACATATGAATCACATCAGATTTTTTGTGAGGGCAAGTTAATAGCATATACTGAATAAGTTTTTGCATGTCTGTGTAATTTTAATGATTTTAACAAAACTAAGATTCACAGGTGATCATAAGTTATCTCTGTTACTGATAGTAACCATGTCTAGCATTGTCATTACACAATTTCATGTTTATTTTCTCCTAGAATATAAGAAGCTAGCTCGAAGGAACAACAAACTCTGTTAAAATCTTGGAAATTACCTTTCTGTTGTGAGTCTCATGTTTTTTTGCTCGTAGAATATAAGAAGCTAGCTCCAAGTAACAACATGTTTTTTTTCTCACAGAATATAAGAAGCTAGCTCCAAGTAACAACAAACTGTGTTAAAATCTAGGAAATAACCTAACATGTTTTTCTTTTCTCGCAGAATATAAGAACCTGAGCACTATTATCGTTAATTACTGTAATGCCATGCGAGAAAAACTGTCGTAGTTAATTAACTATTAGCATGCCTTACTGATAAATCTGACATGTAGTTTATGGAACACCTGGAAGAAGAGCTATACCTTTTTTATTCACATTAGACGTTTGTAACCATTTCAAGAACGGTATGTGTCCGGTTATTCTAATAATCGCAGTCAAACCAATTAATACACGTGTATGTAATATGTCTCGTGCAACTCTACCATATAAATAAAACATATGTGTTTATATGCCTTCAACAAATTGTTCTTACCATGCCTTTAGATATGTGTTTATATGCCTTCAACAAATGTCATATATGGCTTAGACACGTAGTCAATATGCATTCAAATGCCCATGCAGGAGGGAAACAATGCTTTGGCACCTGCAGTTAACATTTTCTTTGGCACCAGCAATTTGACCATCACCGAGCAGGGAGGCGAGAGCCCAATCGAATCAAAGCATTCGCACCTACGACTCATGGTGCAGTAGCCTAGAGAGGTTGTAGACATTACTTTGTGGTGCCTACAAGCCGGTCGGTCCTATCTCATCCGCGACCATCTCCATTGCTTGTTCTGTTTTGAATTCAAGGCTTTTGTGTAAAAAGACTTTAGGTCTCATTGGTATTCGCTTGGACGTTTTTCTTCAATTAGTTCAAAAGGGAAGCAATTAGCAATCAAAGCGGACCCTGGAGGTAAGGCCTCTGGAAGGAGGATACATAATAGTAATATGGTGTATTTGGTATTTTTTGGGGTGCTTTGTGCATTTTGGGAACATGATTTGAAATGAATGTTGAGTATCCTTGTTTTTGGTTGGTTGTTCGTTACAGGTTTTTTGAGTGTTGCAGCTCATTGCAAATATGTAACACAAGGGATTGCAGGCTTTGTGAGAGTTGCAGCTAGTTGCAGATATGTAACACAAGGGAATAAAATATCTGCAACACAAGGGGAAAAATTCCGTTGCGCATTGTTAGGTGGGAACGTCTCCTTTCTTTCCTTTTTCTTGTAGATGTCGGCACAGATGGGACCGAAAGCGTGTATGTGGGCAGTAAAGAAAAGCAGGTATGTTGCGGGCATGCAACTACATTAGCCATTCTGTTTT
Organism: Pinus taeda; assembly: GCA_000404065.3. Lineage (NCBI taxonomy): Eukaryota > Viridiplantae > Streptophyta > Pinopsida > Pinales > Pinaceae > Pinus > Pinus taeda. The sequence continues at coordinate 44,913 of APFE031481007.1, read as the reverse complement.
ACGGAGGCCAAAGTAAAAATAACCTAGATAATATAAGTTGCTCTGTGTGGGGAATATAGGTAATCAAATATGTGTTATTTTAGCGGCTCTATGTGACCTACCTAACTACTTACCTGTGTCTCTCATTACAGTGCAATTTGTGTGTTCGCGGGAATTAGATATCATCACGAGAGAAAATTTGATAGCTGAGATGCTCCATATAGTCATGCGAAGGACCTGACCTATATGTTGACTCCTAGAACAGTAATGTCTGTCTGGGAGTAGTAATGTCTAGCTCCAATCCAATTGGAGTTTATATAGTTAATGCGCAAGGGCAACATGGCAACCTAACAACCTGATAAACTCTGAAAAAGCAGAGTGCAGAATGATTTTTGCGCCTTAGTATCTAGGTTTCTTATGGTTGAATGCATTTACAATGATATTGCCAATTTACATTTATGGGAATTTTCTTATTTACATTTATGGGAATTCAGGTGCTTTAACTTATTGGTTTTCAACACTTTGATCCTTACATTATTTCTATAAGTTGACATTCTTCCTGGTTGCTCCTCTTGTCTTGGATGACGTAGTATGGGCGCATGTTTACAGACTTCAAATATGGATACTCATAGTTCTCTTTCCCTTTTTGGTTGCTTAATTTCAGGAACTTAGTATGTCATATTCAGCTCCTCATTATTATTACAGAGGTCCTTATATGACATTTAGGTCCAGATCATGGAAGCTATGCTCTGTAATGACTGCACAAAATTTTCATATTATAATGAAACCTTTGTATTATATTATTATTATTTGTTATATTCCAGGATGGAAATCTCCATGTTTTTGTATTCGCTATGTATTATTCTGTCAGTTAACAAGGATATGCAGCTTCATATATGATATTAAAAGTATAAATGATCATTTAGATATATAATGGATATGAATGTAGGGTCAACCTCAATTTATTTAATACCTTTTTTATTGCACTTCTAAAATGTCCTTGTTATTTAATTTTGTGTCTAAATAACCAATGATAGAAGCTTGGGGTCTCGGGGAATTTAGGAATCCATTGATAAGAATAAAGATTACAAGCAAGAACACAAATCGGTATTTATGAACAAGGGAAGAGCAGTAACATAACCTAGAAGAGAACTCAGAATAGCAAAAGAATAATACTAAGTCAATCAGGATTTGAGCATAAAGATTCCACTGACCGTGTGAAAAGCGGTTCTAAACCTTCGGGATGTGGTATACATCCAACTTCTGAGAACAATTTTTGTTAGCTGGCTAGTCAACTTGTTCTTCTATAGAAATTCAAGGCGGATGTGAAGACTACCATCATGATAACCAGTCCAGCTCCTTAGAACAACCAAATGTTGAGGTAATTATATTCTTTATTTCGAAACTACCTTCTGTACTTATTCTATTATGTTTCTAAACTAGCTTCAATCCAGCTACTACCAAAATAATAAACAAGAATGAGTATGTTTTCTTATGGGATCGCTGAGTGCAGGGCAGATTGAGATTTGATTTGGTAATCAAAATTCCCTCACGCACTCAAGATTCTTTTGTACTTCTTCTATTCTGGGACTAAAGATTGTAAGTCTGCACCTCACCAACTGGGACTGCAAAACTGCAGCACAAATGCAAAAGTGCAGAACAAATGAGGCAATAATCCATTTTATTAATAGGATGAACTAGAAGGGGAACAGGCCCTATGTGCTAGCCACGACAATTCAAGCTCTACATTCCCATGACCATCCCATGACCAGAGCTCCTAGTTCAATTACCTGAAGCCTGGGCAAGCTCCAGCTTCCCGTGACCAGAGTTCCTGATTCAATTGATTCAATTGCCTGAAGCCTGGGCACCTAAAGAAGCTGCCCGATGCCTATCCACCTGAACACCTAAACAGGAACAGGAAAAGTGACCATGAATAGGAAAAGTGTAGGTGGAAGCTAGGTTAAACTGGAGCTACAGGTGGCGATGGAACCATAGGTGGCAATGCATGGTGTGCAGGTTGAAGTTATAAGACAGAGTAATGCGTAGTGTGCAGGTGGCAGAGCCAAGTTATATGGCATAGCCAATTACTCAAACAAGTATAACCTATAACATAGCATCTAACACTAGAGACTAATGTTAGTATTAGTTAAGACTGTGAACTTATACCATTAATACAACACTATTAAAAACCAAATAATATATGGTTCGTCTCTATCAGCCTCGGGAAGAGGCCAAATAACACGGTGAAACCATATGCGATTAAAAACTTTGATTATAAGTGATGAGGAAAGCTAACAACTAGGTCAACAAGCAGCTCAATTAATGCTTAACATTGCGATATCGATTCCTGTAGTCCCTGGCCATTGCCAGATGGCAGGCACTAATAAGTCAATGTGAAGTATGAATGAAAGGATTTCATATTTCATGCTTTTTATGAAGTAGATACTCATCATAATGCGGTTTCATATTTCATGTTTTTTTTCCTGAAGTAGATACTTATCATAATGGGGTACCATAGAGGATGGAAAGTTAAGGATTTTTAATCTTTATTATTTCATATTTTTTAATTAGAGATGTGGATTTAAATGATATAAAAATAAGAGAATTGAATTTGCATGAGGGTTTATTGTTTTGGTTTTTGTTTTTTAAGAAATTAAAGTAATTAATATTATAATGTAATAATTTTGGTGACAATTCATGTAATAAATGTTAATAAAGGAAAAATAAGATCATGGTTAAGGGACACTTATTCCAAGTTGAATGTTGGGTAAAGATATGCTAGTGGGCATCAATCAATGTGTGTTTTGGCTAAGGAAAATTTCCAAAGGCTAAGGCAAAGGCATTAAAAGGAAAAAATGGCATTTTGGCACATTCATTTATGAAAACAAAGGAAATTAGGAGAAAGATAAAGTGAAAGGTCACAGATTGCATGTGAAGAGGAAATTGAACGAAAATAATGGAAAATGAAAAAAATAGAGGCCTCATTAATAAAAAGGCTTTTGAGGATCAGTTGGTAACCTTTTGTCAGTTCAAGTTTGGAGCTCTCTCTCTCTCTCTCTCTCTCTCTCGTGGTCACTTAGAGTTTTCTTGGAGCACTCTAGCTTTGGATCAAGGAAGGAAAAGCAAGCAAAGGGAAAGGAAGGAAAGAAAGGGTAAAGGAAGAAGAGCATGATCAAGCAACTTCAGCGGGAATACTTGCAGGTAACCTTTTGCATGTGTGATTTCCTAGTTGGTTTGGACATGCATGGTTCTGCATGTTCGTGTATGGTTCTCTTGTTGTCAGTGGCATGGTTTTTCTTGATTATGACAATGGTTTTCAGGCTAGCCTTGGCTTTTTCCCAATGTTAAGGTATGTTGGGATGTTTATCTTAGTTTTGAGCTTTGGTTTTCTAGATGGATTTCAGAATCTGAGGTGGAGGTGGACTCAAGTTTCATTCCTAAAGGCCTAGGAATCCCTTGACTAGTTTTGGTGGGATACATGATAAAGCCTGAGGGAGAAGTGTCGGTTTAGGGCCTATTGATCCGAGTTTGGATTGTAGGAAATCCTGAGAGATTGTTCTCAGTTTAGGGCCTAGTGTTCCAGGATTGGATTGCAATAAAGCCTGAGAAACAAGGAGATGGAAAATTCTTCAATAATAGTGATGGATGTCAGATGGCATTCCAAGTTCATGTCGGTTGTGATCAGAGCATCGTTTTTTGTGTGATCACAGTTTGATGAAGGTGGATCTGGTTTAACCTATGGATTCCCTTGCTTGTTATGAGATAGGTTTTTCTACGTGATCCCACATTCATGCTTGGAATATGAAACGGGGGTGACTGGATGAAAGAGAGATTTGGTTTAGCCATGTCTAGGGTCAGGTGGTACATGGAAGTCCCAAACCTAGTTGGATTTGCATGTGATTAATAAAAGCTAAGTTCTCTTAATTTTGAACTGGTTTATATGTGGATTGAATGGTTATCATATCTCTAATATTCATATGGTTTTATGTTGTTTATAAGCATGGTTAAATGACTTGATCATATCATGGTTATTTCATGTATTTACATGTAATTGTTAAATGGAAGGATGCAAAACCTAATTGATGATATAATAGTTCAATGGAGAAGGAGGTGAGCCTTTTGGTTATGTTTTATAAGTTATTTCAGTCATTTATGCTTCGTCTTGTATCCTAGACCTATAGGTTGCATTGATGCCAAATGTTTGACAGAATGTCAATCCTGGTCGAGGATGGTCAGGGCTACTCCTCAGGTTGATTTTTGATTTATTTATATTGTCATCATGTCTTTAATGGATTCTAAAGGTTATAACAAGTTATGGGTAGAGGCCCGGATTCTAGGCTAGAAAAGCGGCTCAAATCTCGGGGATGCTAGCACATATCTGCTGGAAAGAATCTAACACATAGGCCCGTGAAAGCGACTTTGGATTCTGATCATTGCCTTACCTATAGCATGAGAGTGACTAGGCGTTAAAAGGATTAACTCATCAATGAGACTTAGGGACAGGATGTTTGAGTGGCTAACATGTCTCGTGAGGGTGTTGTGGTTGATGTGGATGGATTTGTTTGATATGTTCCATCAGTTCCATTTCCTTAAAGTCACAAAGGAAGTTGAGTCCCATATAGTAGCCTCTTTTGTCACATATTTTCCCTTAGCCTTCATAGCATAACAAAACTGGAAGGAAATAAGGGAGCTTTAGTCATTAAAGAATTTATTGAATCCCCACATCTCAAGGTGTTAATTTGTAAATATTATTTTATTATTGATTTGATCTAGAAACTCCATATTTTCACAATCAAAATGGCCCATTTCCATTGTAAAAACAAATGATGTATTTTATGTAAAATTAAATATATTCAACAAGACATTAAGTATTGCAAGTTCAAGGTCACCAAGGATTAGTATTGTGTGATGTGTTTCACTATCAAATGGAATTAATGGTAAAAAGAATGTGAATAAAATCGAAAATGGAAATTAAGACAAAAGAAAGAGAATAATGAAAATTACTACCCTATCATTAGATTTTTAGAAAGAAACAAAAAACATCATTTTCAAATAAATTTACCACAAAAAAATATTTAAGATCCAACTTTATCTTAAACATGTAATATCTCTAACTAATAAAATCTCTTATAACTAACTTAAAAGATAGTTTTTAAGATATCAACTCTGATGCATGAGCATGAGGCTTGAGGACAAAAGGCTTTGTTTTTATTTCAAAAATCCAAAAAAAGTTTACAAGCAAAGGAGTGGGATCCTTTAGCTGTCATTTTGCAAAGTTTTCTAGATAGGATTTGAGATAGAATATAGGTATTTGAATGATTTTGTAATTACTCCAAGTAGTTCAAACTTAGTTGAGATTCTCAGCGAGAATATCATGCAGTTTAAGTATTTATCTAGGATTAGATAGATTCAATCCATTGATTGAGGATCAAAATGTTGAATGTAAGTTATTTATGTAAGTTTTAAACTATTATAAGGCAATTTGGCTAGATTTAGCTATGGGGAACTAGACTGTAAAAAGTGAAATATCTTTGTGTCTCTGTGTATTCTACACATAAATGGTCAATCCAAGAGGGTTGAAATTCCTTCGAAAATTCTCTAAGTTCTGTTGATTTTTAGTTCGGCCTTTAAAATTAGAGGTTGGTATAGTCATGTGTTATCGTGCTTAAATCCTTATTTTTGTGTATTAATATAGCTGGAATATACTTTAAAGAAATATAGCCAGACACAGTTTAAACCTGATGGAAGGAAAATACTTGGCGGAGCAGAGGAAAACCTAATAAAAGTCGTGAGAGCCTAAGAAAAGATATGAGTCGTCCAATTGATGGGCACAAATCTAACAGTGGTTGCATGCTCATAAGTGCAAACGTTAACCCTGAAAATGGACACGAAAAATCATTCCACTGAGTTAATAGCTCAAAAAGTTGGAACTGTCCAATTGAAGGAGGTCGATCTAATGAAGGTCGCGTGGTTAACATGCACAGGACTTAATTTGGAAATCGGACACGGTTTTGTATGTAATTTGATTTATTCTAGTTGAGGTCCAGTCAATCACAGTCGTTCGCTGTGAAAGGCACGATTTGATGGTGATCGCGTGGCAAAGGTACACACAAGTTAATTCTAAGTTCGGAACCTAGAAATTATAAACTGTGGCTTTTTTTTCCTTTCGGTTCCACGACAAGTGAAGTTCTGTCGTATTCCGAGTAATAATAATAGTTCTGCTGTTTTTAGAAGAATAACTAAGTTTGGAGGCGGATGATTGAAACTCCAAGGAAAATAGAAGATGAACTTCCACCAACGCTTGAGGAGATCGTTTCTAGATTTGAACGATTATCCCTTACACCTACAACCAGTCCACCATTTGTGGTATCAGAGTAGCCTATTGACACTAAATAAGGTCTCAAGGATCAGAAAAGGAAATCCAACATGGCTTTCAGAGTTGGAAGAAGAGGTGGTGGTCAAAGAAGAGGAAGACCAGTTGAAAATACTAAAGTGTTGGAAGCTATGCAACAGATGCAAGCTAGATTAGAAGTAGTGGAAATGGCAAGAGATGCAGATGTTGGAGATGTCATTGAACCTAAAGTTGGAGCTGCAGAAGAAGAAGAAACTGCATATGTAACTCCTGAAATGAGATTCTTTAAGTCAGTATTGAGATCCACATCTAAACCCAGACTTGAAGTTTCAATTTATACAAGAAGTTTAAGCCCTGAGGAATTGATAGATTGGATTAATGACATGGAGAAATTCTTTGATTATGAAGAAACAAAAGAAGGAAAGAAAGTGAAGTTTGTTGTCACAAAATTGAAAGGACATGTAGCACTTTGGTGGGATGGATTGTAGGCAGAAAGACGAAGACTTGGTAAAGAACCAAATAAAAATTGGAACAGGATGGTGGAAAAGTTGAAAGGTAAGTTTTTGCCAAGTGATTGTGAGTAGACATTATTTAGACAGATGCATAATCTTAGACAGAGGTCTATGGCAATAAAGGAATACATAGAGGAATTCTACAAAGTGAGCATAAGAGTAGGAAAAATCCAATATATAGATGAGAAGGTTGCAAGATATGTAAATGGCCTCAGAATGGGAATTCAAGATGAGATAAGTGTATTGTCTCCTAAAACAGTAGAAGAGGCTTATCAGATGGTATTGAAGACTGAAGAAAAACTCATGAGGAAGCAATCTGCCAGAAACAAAGGTACTTTCCAAGGATGGGGAATTCAAAGTGGTAGAGGAAGGTCTACAACACCTAGAGATGGAGCTAGCAGCAGTTCAAGTCAGCATGCCCCCATGGGAGATGATGCAAGTGGCAAAGGGAGTTTCTCTAGAGGAACAGGAGGCAGAGGCAGAGGAAGAGAACTCAAATGTTATAAATGTAACAAGTTGGGACATAGAGCTTATGACTGCCCATAAAACATAGGAATAAATCAGAGAAATGCAATTGTTGCTAAGACCGAAGAGGAAGAAACGAAGGTAATAGAAGAAGAAAATGTATTAGAGAAAGGGGAATATTTGATAGTTAACAAAGTTTTATTAAAGCCAACAAAGGAAATTGTTGAACAAGCGCAGAGAAATACCTTGTTCAAGACTGTGTGCAAGGTTCAAGGGAAATGTTGTCAGATGATAATTGATAGTGGTAGTATAGATAGTTTGGTCTCCACGGAAGTGGTGGAGAAGTTGAAATTGGAAACAAAGAAACACCCAACACATTAAAAGGTGTCATGGATTCAAGGGATATCATTTGATACTGAATGAGAAGTATGAAGTAGAGTTGCAGTTGGGAAAATACAGAGACAAACTTCTGTGTGATGTGATGCCTATTGATGTCTGCCACATATTGCTGGGAAGACCTTGGCAGTATGACAGAGGAGCTATGCATGATGGAAAGAGGAACACATCCAAATTTAGTAAAGATGGTGTCAATCATACATTGCTACCTATGGAAGAAGAGGACGCATCAAGGAAACCTGATCCAAAGACTCTATTGTTGAGTGGAAAGGAGTACTTGCAACAGATTGAAGATGATGGGGTAAATTTTGCATTGTTTTGCAAACCCAAGGTAATAATTACTTCCACAAAAATTTCTGATTTGCTAATTGAAATTCAAGAGATGCTAGACAATTATTGTGATATCATTGTAGATGATTTGCCTCATGAGTTACCACCCATTAGAAAAATCAGTCATCATATAGATTTGATTCCAAGAGAAAATCTACCTAATAAATCAGCTTACAAGATGACTCCCACAAAGAATGAAGAAATCAAGAAACAAGTTCAAAAATTGTTAGATAAGGGACTAATTAGAGAGAGTTTGAGTCCTTGTGCAGTGCCAACAGTGTTGAGTCCAAAGAAAGATGGAGGCTAGAGAATGTGCATTGATTCAAGAGCAATCAATAAGAAAACAATCAAGTACATATTTCCTTTACCTAGAATTGAAGATTTGATGGATTGTTTGAGTGGAGCAAAATATTTTACAAAGTTAGATTTAAAAAGTGGTTATCATCAAATCATAATTAGAGAAGGGGATGAGTCGAAAATTACTTTTAAGACAAATGAAGGATTGTATGAATGGATGGTAATGCCTTTTGGGTTGTCAAATGCTCCTAGAACATTGATGAGGCTCATGAATGAATTTTTGAAAGAATTTATTGGTAAATTTGTAATAGTATATCTGGATGATATATTAATTTATAGTAGATCAAAAGAGGAACATGTGAGACATCTGAATTATGTCTTACAGAGGCTACAACAAGAGAAGTTATTGTTAAATTTAAAGAAATGTTCATTCATGAAGAGTTGGTATATTTGGGTTTTGTTGTTTCTGTTGGTGGGTTAAAGATGGATCCAGAGAAGATCAAGGCAATCATGGAGTGACATTCACCAAAAAGTGACTTTGAGGTAAGAAGTTTTCATGGTCTTGCTAGTTTTTATAGGAAATTCGTCAAGAATTTTAGTAAGATCAATGCTTCTATTATTGACACTATACAGAATGGCAGATAGCCATTTAAATGGGTTGTTGAAGCAAAAGATAACTTCTAGCTGTTGAAGAGAAAGGTTAATGAGAAACCTATTTTGATTTTGCCTGATTTTAATAAACCTTTTCAAGTGAAGTGTGATGCGAGTGGAGAAGCCATTGGAGCTATTTTAAGTTAGGAGGACAAACCTGTAGCTTGTTTCAGTGAAAAAATGAATGAGTCAAAGAAGAAATATTCCTCTTATGACAAGGAGTTTTATGCAGTGGTACAGTCTTTGAAGAAGTGGAGACATTACTTGATGTCTAAGGAGTTTATACTTTATTCAGATAACCATGCATTGCAGTACATTCTGTAACAACCAAAGCTTAATCAGAAAAATGCAAAATGGGTAGAATATCTTCAAAGTTTTAATTTTGTATTAAAACATATAACTGGTTAATAAAAAAAAGTAGCAGATGCCTTAAGTAGAAAAAGCATTTTAGTTCAAGAAAGTCAAATTCAAGTGTTGGGTTTAGGTTTTCTTAAGGAATTATATGAGAAAGATTTAGATTTTAAAGAGGCATTTGAAGCTTGTAAGAATCATGTTTTGTTAGACAAGAGTAAGTGGTTAGATTATTTCTTGCAAGAAGGACTCTTGTTTAAAATAAATCAGTTGTGAATACCAAATTGTTCTATGAGATAAAATTTGATCAAGGAGAAACATAGTGGTTGACTTAGAGGACATTTTGGTGCAAATAAGACTTATAAGCAGTTGAACCAATTTTATTTCTGGCCGAAGATGACATCTGAAGTAGAAAAGTATGTGAAGAGTTGTAAAGTTTGTCAGTATGCAAAGGGAAGGAGCCAAAACACAGGTTTGCATGTTCCATTATCTATTCCAGATATACCTTGGGATATGGTAAGTATGGACTTTGGTTAGCATTTACCAAAAACTCAGAGAGGCGATGATTCAATTTATGTAGTAGTTGATAGATTTTCAAAAATTATTCCATGTTATAAAACTAGTGATGCTACTCATATTGCAAATTTGTTTTTTAAAGAAATTATAAGGTTGCATGAGCTACCTAAGAGAATTGTTTCAGAGAGAGACACCAGATTTGTTGGTCATTTCTAGAGGACCTTGCGGAAAAAAATTGGTACTAAACTAAGTTTCAGTTTTGCTTATCAACCTCACACTGATGGGTAGACAGAAGTTGTAAACAATAGCTTATGTAATCTTCTGAGAAGTCTTGCAGGTGAACATCCAAAACAGTGGGATCAAGTGTTGGCATAGGTTGACTATGCTTATAATGATTCTCCTAATAGGAGTACAGGGAGAGTCCATTCCATATAGCTTATGGAATGCACCCAAGAGGAGTGTCTGAATTAAGAGATTTGGGTAAAGTTGAAATGAGGAGTGCTCAAGAAGAAGATTTTTCTTCATAGATTCAAGCAATACATGAGCAGGTAAAACAACATTTACAGGACAACAACACAAAGTACAAGAACAAAGTAGATTTGAAGTAAAGAGAACTTAATTTGAAGTTGGAAAGATTTCCAAAGAGTATAAAAGGTTAAAATTTAATAGAATTGGACCAATGCAGAGTCTTAAGGAAATTTTCTGCAAATGCATATGAAATTGAATTACCCCATGGTATTCGAATATCTCCAATTTTCAATGTTCTTGATTTGTACAGCTATGAAAAGGGACAAGCATATGGCACATCAAAAGACAAGGAAGAACAAGAGGTGGATTGGGTAAAACAGTTACCTACAGCGAAGGCATTGTAGCCAAAGAAGATATTGGATAAGAGAGTGTTTAAAAGGACAAGGGGACAAGAGTATTTCTAGTACTTGGTCAAGTGGAAAGATCAACTAATTACTAATACTACCTGGGTGACAGATACCATGCTACAGATGTTGGGAACATGAGGCTTGAAGACGAAAGGCTTCGTTTTTATTCCAAAATTCCAAAACAAATTACAAGCAAAGGAGTGAGATCCTTTAGCTGTCATTTAACAAAGTTTTCTAGATAGGATTTGAGCTAGAATATAGGTATTTGAATGATTTTGTAATTACTCCAAATAGTTCAAACTTCATTGAGATTCTCAGGGAGAATATCATGCAGTTTAGGTATTTATCTACGATTCGATAGATTTGATCCATTGATTGAGGATCATGTTGTTAAATGTAAGGTATTTATGTAAGTTTTAAACTATTGTAACGGGATTTGGCTAGATTTAGCTATGGAGAACTAAACTGTAAAAATTGAAATATCTCTGTGTCTCTATGTACTCTGTGAATAAATGGTCAAACCCGGAGGGTTGAAATTCCTTCAAAAATTCTTTGAGTTATATTGATTTTCAGTTCGGCCTTTAAAATTAGAGGTTAGTATAGTCATGTGTTATCATGCTTAATCTTTATTTCTGTGTATTAATATAGCTGGAATATACTTTAAAGAAATATATCTAGACACAATCTAAACTTGGCAGAAGGCAAATACTTGGTGGAGCAGAGGAAAACCTGATAAAAGCTCTGAGAGCCTAAGAAAAGGTCTGAGTTGTCCAATCAACAAGCACCGATCTAACGGTGTTCACGTGCTCATAAGTGCAAACATTAACCTAGAAAATGGATGCGAAAAGTCATTCAACTGAGTTAATAGCTCAGAAAATCGAAACCGTTTGATTGAAGGAGGCCGATCCAATGGTAGTCGCGTGGTTAACATGCACGATATTTAATTTGGAAATTGGGTGCAATATTGTATTTAATGTGATTTATTCCAGTTGAAGTCAAGTCAATCACAACCGTTTGTTGTGAAAGTGATCACGTGGTAAAGGTACACACGGGTTAATTCTAAGTTCGGACCCGAGAAATTATAAACTACGACTTTGTTTTCCTTTTGGTTCTGTGGTAAGTGAAGTTCTACCATATTCTGAGTAATAATAATAGTTATGCTATTCTTAGAAGAATAGCTAAGTTTGGAGGCGGATGACTGAAACTCCAAGGAAAACAAAAGAAAAACTTCTACCAATGCTTAAGGAGATCGTTTCTGGATTTAAACGATTATCCCTTACACATACAACCAGACCACCAAACTCACTTATACCTAACTTGGGAGATAAATTCATTTTTTTATAACTTATCTCGTTAATGATAATGTGAAAATCTTGTATTGTCCTAAACTTATGTTGATGAACATGGTGGATATAATCAACTTTATAAACCAAATGAAGAGGAAATATGCTAACCATGCCCAAACAGAGTCCAAATTAAGTGGACTTGAAAATTTGTATCCTTCGTTCATATAATTTCTAATTTTTTTTCTTTTTATCTTATATTCTTTTAATGAATTTTGACGTTGTGTTTAAATTTAAAATTGTGATTGATTACAATGATCTCCAAATCGGCCACAACTTTTTGTCTCATTATTTAAATATTAACCATCTAGCTGTTCGAAAATTCTTATCCACAAGTCATTTAATAAAACCCTTCATTATCTATCGTTGTTGTACCTTGCGCTCTAGATGTTATGTAAGGTGGCGCGTGATTAGGTTTGGAAACTGATAATTACTTACTTTAGGCACTCTATTCCACTTAATTTTCAACGGAACGACTCGAATGGCACTCATTCGGGAATATCTTATCGAAAAATGCATGCTTCGATTGACGGAAGCATTGCCGAATCTTGTGCTCGCACACTATGCACACAAATAATTACAGATATTACAACTCACTGATGCTCAGAAAGTCGAATGCCACTTTGGTTGGCATTGAAACTGCAACTTGGTGGCTTTTTTCCACGATAGTCGTTGAAATGAATATCTACAGTCTTGTATGGTGGAGTTTTGCACAGAGTATTATGATTACCATGGCTCGTCAGTACTTTGCGTCGGGGAGATTAATCTGGTGGGATTCGAGGGGAGTTTAATATTGGGTGTTCAAGTTTGACAGAGTTCCATCAGGTTTCACAATTGTGATGATAGCATTTATTTTTGCATTTAATGGTGGGTATCATTATTTATTTTTCATTTAATATTAGGACACTCCGAAAGTATTCAAATTTGACAGCACGTTACATAGTCTGGGCAATAGGATCCCACTTGTGAATGAAATCAACACTGCTATTTCCGCACAGCTGTCTCTGCTTTCTTGGTTCTAATGGTAGGCCATACTTTTATATCTTCTGCCTCAGGCTTTAGATTTCTGCATACAGTGCAATCCATCTCAGCATTTTCCATAATGCTATAGATTAGCGAAATTAATTGGGATTATGGGCAGTCACATTTCCTGCGTTTCCTCTAAAGTTCATGTTCCCCACAACATAGTGAAGGTCATAGCATTGTATGGCGAGGTCACAGAATTCCAAAGGCCCGTGAAAGCCGCAGAGGTAATGCTGGACAATCCGCAACACTTTGTTTGTCACGCCACTTCCTTACAAACTGGGCACCGGATCATAGCGCTTTCAGCAGACGAGGAGCTAGAGTTAGGGCATCTATATTTCCTTCTCCCCATGCAGAAACTCTACTCCTCGCTCTCCACTGCGGAGATGGCTTCCCTTGCTTTTAAAGCCGACTTGGTTGTTCACAAGTCGAGTTCGCATCACAATAGCCTGGTCAGAATCTTTCCCGTGCTAGGCGACCTGTGCATGTTTCATGCAGAGAGAAAATTGGCCGCCGTGAACGACGGAAATGAGTTGAATGGAGAAATTAACAGTGCTAAAGTCGAAGGAGCAGAACCAAAGAATATTGTGATGCAGAAATCGAGAGTGGGCGACGCGTATGATATTCGAGAGATGAGGGAAATAAACATGAGATTCACGAGGCGCAGATATTGGAAACCTATGTTGGACACCATAACCGAGAGCCCCATTTAACCTCATTGCAGATTCGGGTCATCCGAGGGCCTGCCATACAGTCACAAAATCAATGGCCGACCTTTTTGGCTGGGCCATCAGATGACCCGAGTCTACAATAGGGTTGGGGTTGCAGTCCGGTTCGGGTTAATATCAGATGGTCCGAGTCTACAATAGGGTTAGGGTTACAGTCGGATTCGGGTTAATATCAGGTAGTCCAGATCTGTCAAGAGAGGTTAACTGTCGCCTAATTTGCCGATCGCCCGATAACGCAAGAAGCGGAACCATTTGTCACAGTGGGTTGTCTTTCTCTGCGTATATAAAGGAATATCCTCCTGCACAGATTGACTGAATTACATAAGTTTGCAATGTGAGTTCCCTGTGGATATGTTTCGGTCGTGACTCAGATCTGTTAATTCGGAAAGTGGTCAAGATTTTGCAGTCGGCACTAGACCATGAAAAGCTGTTTTCGTTCTGTTCTATGGTAGTGTTCCAGTTTGTCAGAAACTTTGATAACTCCAATCAAAAATGCAAAGGGCTACTATTTCAATGTATAGATATGAGAAATATGTTGCTATTATAGCTGGTCATTGAAAGCAATAAATATGGGCTTTTCTATGCGAGGAATTTAATTACTGAACAAATTCTTCGCTGGCCTTTCAATCTGTGTACGGTTTTGTACAAAAATTATGTTTTGTTAAGAAAAACATGCCTTTCAGTCTGTAAAGGTTTTTGTAAAAATTTATGTTTCGTGAAGAAAAGTATATAATTATAGGTGGTAATTGAAATTTATATACAGTCCAGGAGTTTGATATGAAGTATTTAATTTATTTTGTATTTATCAAAATTACTGAAAAGAATAGGTAAAATCTGGCGTTCAATTTACGTTTTCTTTTAAAAAGACGTTGATTCGTGGATGATTTTTTGTGTTTTAATTTTCTATTTCAACTCAGGGTGGATGAACCTACATTGCATCTTTTTTTTAATGGAGAATATGCGGGGTAGATATTTCGTCTGAATGCAGTAAGGTCAGCTGCAGAAGGTAACTGAAAAACCACATACACGATAGGTGATAGGTGAAACAGTTAAGTGTATCTTAATATATTTTATGATATAATACGAAAATATTAATGTGATTGATATAACTAAAATGGTTATAAAATAACTAGAAATAAAAATATTATTGTAATACTAAAAATGTTTTAATTAATAACTATATTTATTAGATTAATTTATGTTAAAAATGTAAATAATAATAATGGTTATCTATCAATTTTAACTAGAAAATAATAAATTATAATATTTATAATGAAGAATTTATCATGGTGGAACTTATTAGAATTTGAATAATTTTATATCCCTAACTAATTTTTATTAAAAGTTAATGCAACCTAACAAACTCTTTAACACACTGAAGTCATATTAAAACTAAAAATATAATGAGCATATTCCCTTGATAATCAATCTAAATCCTCAATTAAAAAAACCAACCAATAATTACCCACATCAAATACAAATAAAAAAATCTTCAACAGCTACACTCTTATGGGTAAACCTCTTACAAAAATGGTCGAATAAAGTCAACGAGAACTCAATTTTATAGAGAATAAAAACACAATTAAAAAGTTGCTATGATTTAAGCCATACCGTGTATACGACGGCATCATTGCATAGGCTGGCTGCCTTTTATCCTAATCCTTTAAGCTATATTGTTTAGGATTCCGACACATGCACAGACATAACTATAAACTTACATTGATTTATTGGTTATTTTAAAATATTCATTGTTTTACCATCATGTATAATGAATATATTTTTTTTTTATTCGAGAACATATAAATTTAATATTTTAATAATTTTTTTTGTAACCTGGGGCGGGACTCTCTGATTTACATGTCCATTAAGTACCCCTCAACGGGGGAAGGGTAGCCCAAGATTTGAACCCAAGACTTCCGGTTCGGTGAGACTTCATTTCCACGGCCCTTACTGCTTGAGCTACCCCATGTGGACAAAGTATCAATCTTTTGATTTTTGGAAACAACTCGAATATTGAAAAGCTCATGTCTTTTTCTCTCACGTTCTTCATAAATAACAGATTGAGCAGAATTACTAGTAGATGCTTCAGAATTCTTACCTTTTATACCTGTGGCTGCAATGATTGTTTCATCTCCCGAGTCTGACCCCAAATCTTTCTGAATAGATATATCAGTCTTCTTCTTCTTGCCCTCAGGCTTCTTAGGTCTTAGCTCTGGATGCAGAATCCAACAGTGCTTGTCATCATGACCCTTCTTTTTACAGTGAGTGCATGAAGCTTTGCCCTTTTTTGCAGTGTTAGCCTTCCTTGCTTTCCACTTCTGCTTTCTTTTCTCCTTGCTCTTGCTTACAGTGGGTTGGGATGGTCCCCCAACTTCTGGATTTCCATTCTTTCCTCTAGCTTCTAGATGAGTAGCTTGTACAGATACCTCATCTATAATAGTGGGATTAAACATGAGGATGGTATGCCTCATCTAGCTGTGTAGACCACCAATGTACTTCAAAAGAGTTTCTGGTGAGTCTAATGAGATACCCAACATTAATGCTCTCTTTCTGAACTCTTGAGTATACCCTTGCACACTTTGCCCTTTCAACTGCTGAAGAGTTTGCCAACTCATCATGGCTTGTTGCATGCAGGCCAATGGATAGAACTGCTTTTTGATTGCAGCAACAAATTCACTCCAGACAAAGATGGTCTTACCATGCTTCTTCATATTAGCTTGGGTTTTTCCTTCCCACCAAACCAAGGTAGTGCCTCCTAGGCGTAGGCTTGCTAGTTGAATCTTGCTCTTGTCCGAGTCTATGTTCTGTACTCTGCAATACACATCAATTTGTCTAATCCAATTGTCCAACTTTTGAACATTTAGCTCTCCATCATATATAGGCAAATCAAATTTAACATCTAGTTTAATCAAAGATGCTTTCTTATTATGCATAGGGCTATTAGGAGGTGTAGGGAATCTTTCTTCTTTTCCCTTCCCTTTTGAGTGGTCATGGGAATGAGATTCATCTTATTCTTTATCTTGTTTAGAGCCTGATGAATCTTCATCCTTATGCTTTCTAAAGTCCCTATACATTTCTTCTACCATAGACTTTATAGCTAGGAAACTTTCTATGAATTGAAGGTTTGGCCCTATAGAACTTTCTTCTGACATTGTCTTCCGGGAATAGACTCTCCCAATTTCAGGATTAGTTTCCACCAACTCTCCTTCTCCTAATTTGAGCTTTGATCTAGTGAGCATTCAAAGCTAAACCAACACAAGCTTGTCTAACCTTACAGCCTAGAGCTCTGATACCACTTGATCTGATAATCACCCTATGAGCGTCATCAGTTAAAGATTTATTAAACCAAAGGTATTACAGACTCATGTGTTGGTGTGTGTGTGTTCTGTGTTATTGAAACAATGGATCGATCAGATTGCCAATACACAAAAAATAAGTGGAAAGACAACAAATAAATATAGTAAGCAACACAAAGACACAAACAATTTTTAATAAGGAGTTCACCCTATTCTCCAGGGCTACATCTCGGGTCCAGCTTCAGTGGTTGCCTTGTTTTATTGTGTCTTACAACAGATAAATTACAATACAGGGACTCAATATGAGTTATCTTGAAGCAGATTTTGCTTGGCAGGGTGGTTCTTGGATTCCCCAAGCCACTCAGAGTTCACAAACTCTTTTTCTTCCTACCAGCCCTGTGACCCTTGGTCTACAGTGGAAAGAGCCAAATGTGATGCTCAGTCCGGATAGATTCCTCTATGGGAAGGCTTGAATCTTCAAGCTCTCTGGTGCTCGACGCTGCCTGTGGTCAACTCGGCCCTCTGTCTCCTCTGCTTGGCTTTACTGTTCTCTGTATTCAGTCCCCCTCTCAGGGTTCACTGTTCACTGTCTCTCTTGGTCGCTTGGACTCCTCCCAATTCAGGTTCCTCCTCTTCTCTTTTCTATTCAACTGTCCCTGTTCATGGCTTTAGCCATTCGGTCCCTATGCCTGTTCGGTTCCTCTTCCGCCTGCGTCGATTCTCCTTCCGCAGCTGTGCTTGGAGTTCCTTGTTCGGCGTCAGCATGAACGCCCAGGTAGTGGCCATGTGTCCCCATCTAACTGGTGCCAGCATGCTTCATCGGTTCGTTTCTTCGGTTACATCGTGGATGCATTCCTCCTCACCGTGGCGGTTAAACAGACTCCAAATCCCTTTAGAACACGGCTTAATTCCCTGTTGATTCCGCTTCTTTCCATCGGGCGCAATCTCTGCCGTCTGATCTAGGCTCCTCAAGATCCGATGTCATACGCATGTCGAGCGTGGTTGACTTGCTCGACCGATAACGTGCCATCAACAATGGTTTTCTCTCTCCTCTGCCGCCACGTGTCGATCAGTGTATGGGATCGCTCTGCTCCTGTCCAAAACCTCTTACCGTTCAACGGCGCCTCGATCAAAACTGTCAGTTTCCAGGGCACGGGTCCCGCCTTTGTACTTTGGCGCTTTTACCTTTTTCCGCCTGCGGTCCTCTGGTTCCCCCACGCGACCAGGTGCTCGGGCTTTCCTATTTTGGCCCTGTTCACCCAGCGATGTGCGAGACACTAATCGTGCATCGAAAATCACCTCCTTTTCCCGATTCGGGGCTCCCAGGGGTTACTTTGGCTGCCTGTGCGATCTCCATAGGCCTCAGTCAACGCACTTTGACCGAGGTCCTCGTCGTTTCACATCCACTGGTTCCAGGTGTTTTTTATGCTGTTTTGGATTTCATTGGAGATTTGTTCAACCAGATTCAGTCATGGTTCTTGACAGTCTTTCTATGGATCCGATTGGGATCAGATCTAGAGTCCATTTGGCAGTACCTTGGGGTTTGCAGTCATCAGTGGCAGATCCTTCGCTATCGACAGTGGAAAACCATCATTATCCCTTGATTGGTAGATTCTTCTAGGTGTTCAACCTCAGCTCATTTATTCGCACTTGTTAGATTATACTGGGTACCTTGACTCTCATTATCATTATTGATGAGTAGTCTCACGTTTGTTAATGGTATACATCAATGACCAGTAATCAAACGATTTCTCACATGGTCGACTTCAGATCATCGGTGGTCGGTGAAGACCTTGGGTTGCATCAACATTCTTTGGTTCACTTGTTAGTTGCTCTTGTTGCTGCTAGTCGATACCATTCCACATTATATGTTGGAGACCTTCACAATGACATCTTATATGTTGGCATCCGAGTTGCGATGTAGTATCATCTTATTCCATCATGTTCATTTGGTACTATTGGGATCAGTTTTTGACATCAGTGATCAGCTCCATTGATCATCTTCTTATATGTGATATTCAGACATGTACTTGTTCAATCACGATTATATAATCCATTATGTACTTTCAGTTCTTTATACTTGTATACATAGTGGATTCGCTTGTACTTGATATGCAGACATGCTTTACTTTCTTTGAGCATGGGTATGCCCGCCTCAAGCAGTTGTTTCTTTCTGATCTTCTTTTTGATGGCTTGGCAGGCTGAAATTTGGTGAAGTCCTTCTCAGTTTTTGACAGGTTTCCTTTCCATATACTTAATAAATTTCGGCCATCATGTACCCCTTCTGACCTCATATATTAGGGGGCATCTATTATAGCTCCAAATATCACCCTTGGTATTTGTGATGCTTGGTTTATGGCCTAGGGCAACCCCTCCTTCCAGACTTGGTCCAAATATTTTAAAAACTGTGTTTTACTCCCTGTATGCTACTTTGCCCTGTGATAAAAGCGTGTACACACGGGTCAGTCTATACCCAACCCGCGTATATGTGTTAAAACACTTAAAAAAAATTAAATTTCCTTAATTATGGGCGGAGATCATGGGTTTTACCTATTGATTACCTCCTAGTGCCCGTGGCTCAACTGTTGCCAATTGCTTCCCAACTAAAAAACTAAGTTGGGAGAAGTATAAAAAGACTTCAATGGGAAGGCCTTAAGGAGGAGAGAAAGGATAGAATTACTATACTGAGATTATCCCCTGATCAAGTTTGAAGTATCCCTGTGCTTCAAGCACTTCCCCAAGTTCAGGAAACCCTTGTTTCCTTGAGTGTTGATATTCTTTCACTTGTTGGAGATATCATGGTATTGGTTATGGAAGGAGGTTGTTGAAGACTAGGACTGGACAAACCTGGAGGATGGTTCCACTTGGAGCCAGAAGAGGAAGACTCAGGTGAAATCTTTCCATGTTTACTATAGTTTTCTATAATAAAAAGAAACGTTGTCTTGTTCCTGAGATCGACTTTGTTTATGCATCATATGTTATTGTTATGGTTTATATATGAATGCCTATTTCAATGTATAACTAACCATCTACTTATATGATATAAAGTTGATTTCACTAAAATGCTTTATCTATATGCTGCTATGTGTATTTGAATTGGTTGATTTGCAAGTTCAAATATCATTAGGAGTTGTAGATGGTTTGAACCCTGGCTGGAACTACCCAAACGAAGGACATCCGGGTATGTTCATCCTCGCATAGTTAGTTTGTTTAAGCATGTTGCCTGAGTTGTATGCGTGTTTCTTGTTGTAGATTACTCCTGCTCTGATAGGGTTCTGACCCAAAGCCCTAGGGGACTTATTCCCTTAACAATAGGAAACTAAACAAGGTGACTATCAAGAACAGGTTTCCATTGTCGTGGATTGATGATTTATTTAATTAACTGAAGGGAGAAACAATATTCTCAAATATTGATCTAAGATCAGGATATCATCAAGTGTGCATCAAGGAAGAAGACATCTACAAGACTACATTTCATACAAGGTATGAGAAGTAGGAGTTTGTGGTGGTTCCTTTTGGTCTTACTAATGCTCCAACCACCTTCATGTGTTTGATGAACAATGTGTTGCACCCTTACCTGGATAATCTTGTGATATTATTTGTTGATAATATATTGATATATTAAAAGAACGAGAAGGAGCATGTAGAGCACCTGACAACAATGTTGAGATTTTTGAGAGAGCATAAATGTTATGCCAAGCTCAACAAGTGTAGTTTCTTTCAGTCTCAGATTAATTATTTGGGACATGTTGTTTCCAAGGAAGGGATAATAGTGGATCCAGAAAGTATTAAAGCTATCATGGAGTGGCCAACTTCGAAGAATGTGGATGAGGTCAAATCATTCATGGGACTAGAATGTTATTACATGCGGTTCATTAGGAAATTTTCCATGATTAGTTGTCTTATCACATCTTTGCAGAGAAAAGGAAAAAAGTTTGAATGGATTGTTGAGTGTGCAACTAGCTTTGATCAGTTGAAGCATTTGCTTATAAATGCTCCAATATTTAAGATTACAGATCTTGATAAGGAGTTTGTGATTTGTACAAATGAATGTGAGGAAAGACTTGGCAGAGTCCTGATGCAGAAAGGGTAGGTGGTTTTCTATGAATCAAGGTAGTTGAATGAGCACGAGAAGAATTATGTAACTCATGAACTTGAGTTGGTAGCTATCATTCATGCATTGAAGATGTGGAGACATTATCTCCTTAGCAAGAGGTTCATCTTGATGAGTGATAATAGTGGACTGAGGTATTTGTTTGACCAACACAATATGAATGCAAGGCAATCTAGATGGTTGGCTACCCTCAATGAGTTTGATTTTGAGATCATGCACATTTAGGGCAAGGAGAACAGGGTTACGGATGCTCTCAGTAGGAAAGTGCAGGTGAATCATATTTTAGATTGCAGATCCTAATAAGGAGTTTGTGGTTTGCACATATGCATGTAAGGAAGGACTTGGCGGAGTCCTGATGCAAGAATAGTAGGTGGTTTGTTATGAATAAAGGAATCTAAATGAGCACGATAACAATTATGTAACTCATGGTCTTGAGTTGGTAGATATAGTTCATGCATTGAAGATGTGGAGACATTATCTCCTTGGTAGGAGGTTCATCTTGATGAGTGATCACAATGGACTGATGTATTTGTTTGACCAACCCAATCTATATGCAAGGTAAACTAGATGGGTGGCTACTCTAAGTGAGTTTGGTTTTGAGATAAGTTTCATCCTTCTTGTTGGTCAAAAATTGTTGTGCATATTTTGAAAAATTCATTGAGCATTTGGAAAGTGTCTATGGTGACAAGGAGTTTATGGATGATGGAATTTTAGAAGCATTGTATGAGAATCAATTTCAACATCCGGAAGAAAAAGGATATGCTAGTTGTCAAGATATTCAAGTGGATTTGCAACAAACAATAATTTCTCCCCTAGCTAAAAATGAAACTGATCAAGACCGTGATATAGATATTCATGTTTGTTCTCGTGAGATTGATGAAGATATGATGCAGGTTTGTCAAATTTTATATGACCAAGAGAGAGATCAAGACAATCAATCAAATCGTTATTCAAACCTTTTATTGTCTAAATTTGTGTTTCAGGAAAAGGTTTGTGAAGCCTAGATCTCTGAAAATGCATGCATAGGGATACTAAGCAACAAAGCAATATATGACATAGAAGGTCAAGAAATCAAGGTGTCAGTATATGACACCCTTCAAATAGAGACACATGAGGATATTAATGATAATAAGCTACAAATTCAATCAATTATGTTATCTTGTCAAGAAACAACATTGCTTGGTTCTTTTGAATATCAAAATGACATTTTTATTGAAGGACATGAGAGGTCATTTTCAAAATCAAATTGTTATTCAAACCTTTTATTGTCTGAATTTTTGTTTCAAGAAAAGATTTGTGAAGTCCAAATATTTGAAAATGCATGCATAGGGATATTAAGCAACAAAGCAATATATGACATAGAATGTCAAGAAATCAAGGTGTCAGTATATGACACCCTTCAAATAGAGACACAGGAGGATATTAATGATAATAAGCTACAAATTCAATCAATTATGTTATCTTGTCAAGAAACAACTTTGCTTGGTTCTTTTGAATATCAAAATGGCATTTCTATTGAAGGACATGAAAGGTCATTTTCAAAATTTTCTCAGACATATAATGAAGTTGTTTCATCTAAATATGTTCAAGTGTATGCAACACCTTTTCTTGTTGTAGATGATATGAAATATGAATAGATGATTGTTTCTTCATCAAACAAGAATCATCACTAAAGGTAAAGCTTGTTTTGTTCACTAACACAGGATTGGATTCAGATTGGAGTTTGAGTTGTCATCTATTAATTTTTTTTGGTTGCTCAAGGAAGGTGTGAGTGTAATTCGACTGAGTAGCCATCTTATTTCATGGTTACAATGGAATTTTTGTATCACTTGAATTGGCGGATGTCTCAACAAGATAGAATAGAAAGTAGTTTGCAATAAGCGTGTTGGGACAAACATTTGTTTCAGTTTGGTTTTTTAGTCTTCAACTTCAGTTTCAACATTCAGTTTTGAGTTCGTAGTGTGCAATTGTAATTTTCAGTTGCAGAATATATAGGTTACAAAGGTTAGTTTTTAGGTTTCAAGGTTAGAAATATCCCAATGGATCAGGCACTGTTAGCGGGTTGTTTATTGCCTCATAGGGAGACAACATCCCCATTGGAGCCAACTGTTAACAATTTGTTTATACCTCTAAAAGGCCAAAATGGTTTGAAAAAGAGTTGATTTCCTTATTTTCAATAAACTGTTTTGGAGGTATGGGTCACTAAGCATACTCAAAAATTTTGATGAAAAAGAAAGCATAAGGTTTGGGGTTTGTTGAAAGGCTTATTTAACCATCCCTAAGCTCCTAACTAAGTATTGCATCCAATTAGATCAAGTTTATCAAAGACAGGTGGCGCTACGAAAATATTTTCCAGCGCCTATAGGTGTGATACGAAATATTTTCTTAGCGCCTAAAAGATTTTTAAAAATAGAGGCTTTCTAACCGCCATGTTGGTGATTTAAAACTCTTAAATGCTCTTTGAAGTATTTTAAATTATATTGCAAGTTGATGTGACATATGGAAGGGTTTCCAAACATTTTAAGAGGGTTTTAGAGGTAAACTTAAGAACTAAAACGTGCATAAAGGAGTCATTTCTAACATACCCAGGAAACCGGTTTGCCGCATGCAAAGGAGTTTTAACAATTTTCATAGCATGTTGGCAAGGTGTTGAGATTGTTTTCAATTGAAGCATGGGAAAATCTTGGCACGTCAAGCATTATGAACATGATGGCATCAAATGTTTTGAAGCATATGAGGAGCTAATCCCTGTTTTGACAAACGCAAGTTGGGAACCTATTTTTTCACCGTTTCAATGGTTATAATCTAAGCTTATGCCATTATTTCATCAAATCCTTTGTTGGAAGCAAAAATAGAGTCAGGGACATGCAATTCAAGTGACAAAAGTTGCAGAGGCAACATGTTTACCAACTAAGGGAGAGAAGTGGTTTAAGAAGAAACAACAATACTCAGTTTTTTCCTGTTTTAGCCACTATTTTCAAACGTAGTTTCTGAACATATGGAGATAAATGTTTAAAAAAAGGTCAGGGGAGGGGGGTGGGTGGGTTTGTTGGTAACATATTCATTTACAAAAACCTCTCATTTTTAAAACATTTATCATGTTTGAGAGATTCAAATGGGTCTTTGAGGCCAATTTTTTCATATTTTTCAAAAAAATGTTTCCTATAAAAATGCCAAGTCAATAGTTGAAGGCCACCTCATCAATTTGACTTGGGGATAAGATATTATCTCCTCCTTGATTATTTATTTTTTATATTGATGATTATTGTAATTAATACTTTTCACAGATTATGGATATGAAACCTATGTAGTGTTTCTATAAACTAAATGAAAAAGGAGGACTAAGGGTTGGATTCTGAGCAAAAGAATTCTATTGTTTATGTTTTTGCCAAATTATATGATTTTTACAGTGTTAAGACCAGAAGATTGTGAATATTGATATGAAGATTCTTGTGAAGTTTTTCCTAGTTTGTGTTCCTTACAGTTACAGTTTTCCTTCTATGTGATGCTCATTGAATGTTTATCTTCTCATGTTTGAATAAAGGTAATGTGATAAAATTTATTGATTTAATGCTTTGTTTCATCTATTATAAACATTTTCACTCTTTATTTTAAAGCTACTAGGATTCATGTTTCATGCCCTGTTGTAGTGGATTGTTATTTCTATGTTCTATTACCATTTTAAATGCTATTGTAATAGGTCTAAGGCCTGCCATCTACCCTTCCTTTGTCCATGTTAATCACACATCCAGTGTATTGGTAATTGCATCTAAAACCTAGTTTGTTGACTTCATTTCCCAATGGAATGATCGTCTCGTACCCAACCAAACCCTACTTCGATACCATTTAATTGAAGATCTAGTCATTTTTTTGAAGACACAACTAGTTGCTAAGCATTTAGTGATTAAACTGTCAGAGAGAGCCCTCTCTGGATTAGAGGGGCTAGCCTCCAATCTACAAGCTTGCTTTGAAAAGGTTACCTTAGGAGCTTTTCTTTCACAACTAAGAAAATATTTTGAGTGATAACAAAAGATGTGGAGACATTATATCCTTGGCAGGAGGTTCATCTTGATGAGTGATCATAGTGGACTGAGGTATTTGTTTGACCAACCCAATCTGAATGCAAGGCAAGCTAGATGGTTGGCTACTCTCAGTGAGTTTTATTTTGAGATCAGGTACATTAAGGGCAAGGAGAACATGGTTTCAGATGTTCTCAGTAGGAGAGTGTAGGTGAATCATATTTCACCTATGAGCTCTTACAAGACAGATTTACAGGAGAAAATCTTGCATGCAAGGCAACATGATGTGAAGTATCAATAACTGAAGCAAAGATTGCAACAATAGGTGAGGGTGATCAGATGAGGAGTATCACCTCACAACATATGGCTTGGTCATATTCAGGAACAAGATCTAAGTGGCAGATAATATTGAGTTGAAGAAGCTTATTTTGAGAGAGTTTCATGTCAAGCCATACTGGGGCCACCTAAAATACCGAAAGACTTGACAACTACTACGAAGTTCTACTATTGGCCGAATTTGAAGAAAGAGGTGGCTAAGTTTGTTTCCAATTGTTTGGATTTCCAGCAGGTGTAAGTTGAAAGCAAACATCCAACTAGTCCATTGCAACCTATTCTGATTCCATAATGGAAATGGGAGGTCATTTCCATGGAATTCATTACAGGATTTCCTAGGACATCAAGGTTGCATGATTCCACCATGGTTGTGGTTGACAGGTTGAGAAAGGTAGCTCACTTCATTACAGTGAACTCTACTAATTTGGCTAGTGAAGTGGCTCAAATATTCATTAAGTAGATGGTGAGGTTGCATGGAGTTCTTAAGAAGATTATATCAAACAAAGATGCCAAGTTCACTTCCAAGTTTTGGAAGGAATTGTTTGTAGACTTAGGGACAAAGCTAGCTTTCAGTACAACTTATCATCCACATACAAATGGGTAGAAAAAGAGGGTTAACATGATCCCTAAGGATATGCTGAGGATGTGTGTCATGCATCAATAGACGAAGTAGGAGGAGCATCTTCCATTGGTGGAGTTTGCTTATAACAATGGGTATTAGGAATCCTTGAAGATGAACCCATTTGAGGATCTCTATGGGCGAAGTTGTAATACTCCTATCAGCTGGAGGGATCCAATGAACAGGGTGTTGATTGGACCAAATATTTTGGCAGATATGGAGCAAGAAATGTAGGTTTTTAAAAGGAATTTGAAAGCACCACATAACATGCAGAAGAGTTATGTGGATAAAGATAGAGCATTCAAGGGGTTTCAAGTTGGGGAGCATGTGTACTTACACATCAAACCCAAGAGGAGATCCTTGAGGATTGGGTCATGTGCTAAGCTGACACCTCAATATTGCAGGCCTTTTGAAATCCTTGACAGGATTGGACCAGTGCCCTGCAGACTTGCACTGCCACCAACAATGAAAGTCCATGATGTTTTCCATGTTTTATTGCTTAAGGGACATGTTTAGGAAGTTGATCATGTGATTGATTAGTTTGTATTGTAGGTAGAACTATAGGGAGAGTTCCATCCAAAGCCACAATGCATCCTACAAGGGAAACAACTCATGATCTGGAATCGAGCAATAGAGAAAGTTAAAGTGCAACGGAAGCACGTTGGGCTTGATGAAGCTACATGGGAGATGGTTGATCAGATGCGGGCATTATATACTTCTTTATTTGCTGGTTAAGAAAAATGTGTGTGGTATATATATCCTTCTTTATAAGCAGTATGATGGTCATGTTTTCAATATGTTGGTTATTATAAATACTACATCGAGCTATGTTATAAAGCTCCATAAGCAGTGTATTTGTCAAGTTCAATGGTTTGTTGGTCATAGGAGTCATAAAAACGCCGAGGGCGATGTTCCCCCAAGTGGGAGGGGTTTGTAACAACCTTAGATTGTGTAGGAATAAGGTCAATAATAGTTAATGAAGACTCCTATAGGTTAATGACAGAGTTCTGGAAGGTTCTGGCAGTTGGCTTGGAGCTGGCCCTAAAAATATGGAACACGTCTTCTGGCCGCACTCTCTTAGCTAAGAATTTTCGGTTGTAGTTACACAGAAGGAGGCTTGTGTGTGCGACTGAAGCCTTCTAGATGCATCCACAACTTGGCATGCATGCGACTGGGTTGTAAGGTCATGTAAAAAGAAAGTTCTAGCTCAGGGTTAAATCACCAGTGGATGTTGTTTGACATCTAGGTAATCGGGTGTCCCTGAGAGGATTCAATAAGTTTCCAGTTAGTAGACCCCACTTCCATAATTGAAACTTTGATGTTGGGTCATGTCAAAGTAACTCATAGCTCATGTTTACCCTAGAGAGCTTGTAAAAGCGGGTAAATGTGGGGTGGGGTGTTACAAGAGCTTGGTCCCTTCTCTTCGTCTATGTGCGAGTATCCAAGAGATCACAATACACACCCTTGGATTTAATACCACTTATTGGTATCCTAGAGTCTGAATTATAAATTTACACAATAGAGAAATAATAAACAATGAGAATAACACAAGAAGTTTTATGTGGTAAAACCTTGGCGATTTATCAAGGAAACCTCCACTGGGCAAGGTAAGGTATTTTATTATTCAAGAGGAGTTTACAATCATGCTTACTTCCCCTTCAACTCTCGGGCTTCAATGATAAAATGATGTAGACATCGTTAGAAAACTATCATCGGTTTCATAAGCCAGCACCGTTAATCTAACCACAATATTTGTGTTGGTAAATTTTGGTTTTGACATTTCTTTTTAATTAATTTGTTGTCATCTTTTAATAAAAGTAATTACTTTAGTGGATCACAGTCTAATTCTAATGTTGTCACCCTTGCCAAAATGTGATATCCTTCCCCCCCTTTGTGATGTAAATATTCTTGCTCTAAGTTGTGAACAATGTTATTCCTAAAGTTTCCTCAAATATTATTATACTTTCCCCTCTTAATAATTTTGAAGATGATGCTTATGGGTAATAAATAACTCTATATAATATCTAGAATTAAAAAGTGTACATATGTAACACACACACATATACAGAGAGAGGACCAAAACTTTATGTATTGCAAACATGTTGTTACTTGCAAGAGAGAGCAATTATATGATTAGAATGGTAAATGTAATGTAGCTATTTCTATGAAAGAACATAGAATAAAAAACACTAAACTATGGAAAACATTAAAAAAGAACACACACAAGAATATGAGAAGCAAAATCCTCTTTATTGATAGGTGTATAAAGCTACAAAAATCATTCTAGAGACACTAAAGAGAATATGTTGAGCA
Source organism: Pinus taeda (assembly GCA_000404065.3). Taxonomy (NCBI): domain Eukaryota; kingdom Viridiplantae; phylum Streptophyta; class Pinopsida; order Pinales; family Pinaceae; genus Pinus; species Pinus taeda. Next base: position 16,401 of record APFE031481007.1, on the reverse strand, counting down.
ATGGGGCTCTATAACTCCCCTAAAGGAAGGTCTATTTTCCTTATCATTTTGAAGAAAAACTCTCTCTTCAAAGAACTTAGAATAAAGCTCTCAATGATGAACTCTCTCAATGTAAAGCAACGCTCATTGACTTTGCAATTTTGGCAACATAACTTTGCATAACCTTCTCATGTTTTTGGCTCTAATTTTGCTGGTATATTAGGCTCAAGTCCAATCCTTGGCTCTAATTTTGCTAGTATATATAGGCTCAAGTCCAATCCTTGGCTCCCTCTAGTTCATTAATGAGATTTGATGTAATGGGAGACAAGACGAGTCCTTTGGAGGCTCCTTAATGCTAATTCAAGAGTGGAATGTTTTGAGACAACCTTCAAAACCGATCCTTTTAGTGGAAGTTGGCTCATTCAATGTGATGTGGTCCACGAGCTGTTGAGTTGTCTCTTGTGGATCTGTGCGACTATCAAAAACACAACCGCGGAAATTCAATGTGATGAGCTGTTGAGTTGTCACTTGTGGATCTGTGCGACTATCAAAAACACAACCGCGGAAATTCAATGTGATATGGTCCACAAACTGCTGAATTATCACTTTTGTGAATCCGCTTGACTATCGAAGAAACAACCGCAAAGATCCATGTAAATATTATTTTAACACCTTTACACAGTTCAAATTTTTAAATGAAATCTTAAAAATCTTTAATTTTTCATAATACATAATATTTTACACTCACTAATACCCTTACACATGCCATTTCTTTATATTAACTTGTAAAATTAAATATATAATTTTCCCTCACAACCATATATTTCAAAAAAATTATTTATATATTTGCTTCACTAACTTTTTGTCATTATTTATTATCTCATTAAACATATCCTACTCATTTTTTATATATTTGATTTCCCTACGTTTCAAGGTATTTTACGACAATGTTTTTATTTTAAAAAAGTTTCAAATCAATAAAGGAATAACATATAATTTTAAGTAATTATAAATTCAAATCCAAAAATAAAAACAATATATGTATACTCAAATATTTATAATTTTCATTTATTTACATAATTATAAAAATGACAAACATTACATAATAATTCTCACACACATCTTTATCACTAAATTCTAGTGAAAAAAATTAAAACACAGGACATTTATCAGGTTACTTAAAGCAGAGCATGGCCAGGAGAAAATTCCAACCATAAATAACTACTCACAAAAATTCTCACTAAATTTCAGTGAAAAATCAAAACATAGAACATTTATAATGTTACTTACAGCAGAACATACTAAATTCCAGTGAAAAAAAATCAAAACAAAGAACATTTATCATGTTACTTACGGCGGAGTATTGCAGGGAGGAAATTCCAATTCAATATGATTAGAGACCTGCAGCATTTCAGCTCATATTTTGAAGTGATTCTCTGTAATCACTTTTATAATATCATAATAATAATAATTCAAATGCAAGGGTAGGGTAGGCATGAAGAAACAGTTGCATGTAGTTTTAAGGGCAGCAACACATATCCAACAATTGAATCGCCTGCATCTGAGAACTCATAGCACTGTCACGGCTAGTCTGCTGTTGGGAAAATCAGATAACCATTCGGGGAAAACACTGCGTCAATATGGCCGACTGAAGGAAGCTCTCGATTTATTTCATTCTGCAAATCAAACTTACGCATGGCTTCTGCAGTGCTGTGCCGACATGAATGCTCTGTCGTCGGGCAAGATGGTTCATTCCCACATTATCAAAACGCTACTTGAATTTGATATTTTTCTACTCAATAATCTTATTACTATGTATGTCAAATGTCGGAGTTTGAAGAATGCAAGGCAAGTGTTTGACAAAATGCCTGAACGAAACGATGTATCATGGAATGCAATAATCGCAGGCTGTGTTCATAATGGAGATGGAGAAGAGGCCCTTCTTCTTTTTTCTGATATGCAACGGGCAGGATGGAAGCCTTCTAGTTTTACGTTTGGAAGTGTTATCAAGGCTTGTGCATACCTGGAAGCTTTGGAACGGGGTAAACAAGTCCACGCGCACATCATTAATACTGGATTCATGTGTGATGCTTTTGTAGGGAGTGGCCTTGTTGACATGTATGCTAAATGTGGTAGCATAGAGACTGCTCGTCAAGTGTTTGATAAAATGCCTAAACCAATTGTGGTTTCATGGAATGCGATGATTGCACGATATGCTCAAATGGGTAATGGGGTAGAAGCTCTCAAGTTATTTTCTGAGCTTTTAAGGGATGGCACAAGAGCAACTTACATCACCTTTGTATGTGTCTTGAGTGCTTGCGCCAACTTAGTAGCTCATGAAGAGGGAAAACAGGTTCATGCCCTGGTCCTAAAAACTGGATTTGAGGCAGAAATTCTTGTTAGGAACAACCTTGTAAACTTTTATGCCAAATGTGGAAATATAGATAGTGCACGTAATATGTTTGACAATATGTCTGAAAGGGATGTAGTATCATGGAATGCAATGATTGCAGGTACTGATCATGGTGGCCAGGGTGAGAAGGCACTGGAACTGTTTTGTAAAATGCAACACACGGGTACAAAACCAAACCAGTTCACTTTTGGCAGTGTTTTGAGCGCATGTGCGGGGGTGTCAGCTTTGGGACAGGGTAAGCAGGTTCATGCTTATATTGTCAAAACAGGATTTGAATCAGATGTCTTCGTAGGGAATGCATTTATAGATGCCTACGCCAAATGCAAAAGCATTGAAGATGCAAGCAGAATATTTGACAACATGATTGAACGAAATACTATCTCATGGAATGCAATAATTGCAGGATATTCTCAAAGCGCTGTGTCTGAGAATGCCGTGACACTCTTTTGCCAAATGCTAAGGACAGGGCTAAAGCCGGACGAGTTTACCTTTGCCAGCGTTCTCAGTGCATGCGCAAGCTTAACAACTTTGGAACAGGCCAGGCAGGTGCAGGCTCATATCGAAAAAAATGGATTTATAGAGGCAGATGTTGTTCTGGGAAATACACTAATCGATGTGTATACAAAATCTGGGAGTATAGAAGGTGCATGCAAAGTTTTTGACGAGATGCCCAAGCTAGATATGTTCTCATGGACTGCAATGGTTGTGGGATACGCGCAGCATGGTCATGGCAGTGATGCCTTGCAACTCTTTGAGGAAATGCAGCAGGCGGGCATGAAGCCAAATGACGTCACTTTTGTTGGTGTTCTACATGCTTGCAGCCAGATCGGGTTAGTGGACAAAGGGCTGCGTTACTTTGATTCTATGGATAAAAAATATGGCATAAGAGCAAGAGAGGAGCACTATGCCTGTGTTGTTGACCTTCTTGGTCGAGCTGGATACCTGGATGAGGCTCATAACTTTATTAACAAAATACCATTTGAACCTGGTCCTCTTGTATGGCGAACTATGCTTAGTTCCTGCAGAAAACATGGTAATTTGGAACTAGGACGAGATACAGCAGAGCACATTCTTGATCTTGAACCTCACAGGGCTTCAACATATGTAGTACTATCAAACATCTATGCTGCTGCTGGCAGGTGGGATGATGTAGCTAAGGTTAGAAAATTGATGAAGGATAGGGGCCTTAAAAAGGAGCCAGGATGTAGCTGGGTTGAGGTGAAGAACAAAATTCATACATTTGTTGCAGGAGATAGATCGCACCTGCAAACAAAGGAGATCTATGAGAGATTGGAAGGCTTGATTTTGCAGATGAAGAGGGCTGGCTATGTGCCAGACATAAATTTTGTTCTGCAAGATGTGGAGCAGGTGCAGAAAGAGCATTCTCTTTACCAGCACAGTGAGAAGCTAGCTATTGTTTTTGGGATTATCAATACACCTCTTGGGACACCCCTCCGGATTATCAAAAATCTACGCGTGTGTGGTGATTGCCACACTGCTATCAAGTTCATATCCAAAATTGTAGGGCGAGAAATTGTAGTTAGGGATGCAAATCGTTTCCATCATTGGAACAATGGGCTGTGTTCTTGTGGGGATTATTGGTGATTATTGGGGATTATTGGATTATCATACTTGCTTGGATAAAAAATTAAAATTGAATGCTATTTCTATCTGGTAGCCCAAAATTATGATCTGGAGCAAAGGGTGCAGATTGTGTGCCAGTCGAATGTTCTTGGGTTGAAAGTGCGAAAGATGGCCACTCAATGTGAGTCCAGTAACACCAAATCTGTTCAAACATGTTCAAGTTTCAACCTCTGTGGAAGTAACCCAGCCTCCCAGGTAAGAGCATAAGGTCTTCCATAACTAGGTAACTTTGATGAGAAATGAACATTTCCATGATTTTTGGTCCTTTCATGTTTAGGTGTAGACTATGCAGAATCATATCCTTGCGCTAAGCATAGGTAGATCAATACATTTCCATGTCTGAACATATTTATTATTATCCTAGAATTGGTTCCGGAAAATGCAAAAACCAAATATGGAAATGGTGAATTTTGTGCGAAATGTCTTGGATTAGATGGGGTATATAATTGCATTGGTGAGCATGACATAAATTATAATTAATAAGTCCAAACATAGACTGGTCCACAATTGTGCCAAACTTATATGGGAAATCCATCATATTCATTCTTATCTGAAGTAGGAAACCTTGAAACCTTTGATTCTACTGTTAGTCATTGCTTGTATTTAGAGTACTGTACGGTTGAAGGTAATAGGGATGATCATACATCTAATTCTATGGGAATGTTTGTTTCTGCTGTGGTGAAATAGCAACAAGGAAATATCAGTTGCATTGTCTGCAAGCTTGGAGGTCTAGATTTTTCCATATATCAGGTCAGAATTTCTATTCTTAAAACTCAGAACGTTATATCTGTGTTTGTGTTCCAAAATGTTCACTGGAAGTTCACTGTATTTGTTACCCCAATGGGTACCAAAAGAAACAAAAACTAAGATGAGTGTTATTAGGGAGATAGTAATGATAGGTAATGAATGAACTGTGTTCCAGTGGGCAAGTGCTCTGTTGTCCAGTCCGCCTAAACTACAGATTTTGTTTACCGATTCTGTTATCTACTTCATGCTTATGCTATGTCAAAGTTATCTGTCTACTCAAGCTTAGAGATGAGGATTTTTCCATGTATGAGGTCAAAATTTCTATTCTTGAATCTCAGAATGTTATATCTGTGCTTGCAGTTGAAAATGTTCCCTTCACTCGTTTCCTCAACTGTTCATTTGATCTCGTACTTGTTAACACCAGGTCTGCCCATGCAAATCTGGTATTAAATCCAGCACTTGCTGTGATTTCAGAGGACATTATAAAAGCATTGGACATTCTGTTCTGTTGCAACTGCTGGGGAACATGAAGGAGAGAGCCAATAGAAAGCTTCTTGCTGATTACAGAGATAATGAGGTGAGCAGTAGAGACTTTCTTTTTCCAAATGATTTTCAGCTTGTAGCAAATTGGGAGAGGATGAACAGAAGATTTGAGTTATTATGAGGAACTTCTCCAACCTTTGTATGATAATATTAACTGCTGGTTACAGTGCTCCTTTTGAAATGTGCTGGTCCTTTTGAGATTGAAGTTTGCATGGAGAAGGTTCACTAGCTTGAGGAGTATTAGCCTGTCTTAATGGTGTTATTGTTGGCTAGTACTTGTAGAAGGTGCCTGCTTTTGAATCCATTTCAGTCTGATTTAAGCAGGCTGCAGTAATATATAGCATGTGGATGAGGACTGTTTTCAAGAGATCAAACTGTGGACGAGAACCTGTTTGAGGAGATTTTTTTGCTGTCTTTGCACCTTTTGAATGCCAATCTACTATCAGGATGAGAGTGCAATTTTTTTGGTTAATATATTAGCATTCTTGAGGGCACATCCCTTGCGGCCAGCGGGAGGAGAAGAACACACCAATGGGAGTTACCTTAGCAGCAAATTGGATGCACCACTCAACTACAGAGGAGGCACTGATGCAGTGGCAGTTCGCAGCTGTGCGCTCTCTCCTTTGCCTATTTCTAACCTGTGCCAAGTGTTCATTCCTAGAAGGTGAGGGCATTCCACTTGAGGGAGTTACCTATTCATGGCAGCATGACGAGTTACAAATTATCACCTTTTGGCACTTGAAGGAAATATTTTCTGATTTTGGCCACTTGCATTGAGGTCACATTGATGAAGGATTTACACCACATTCTCTCCTTATTCCTAGTATGCAAGAGGGCACATCATTTGGAGAAGTACATTCATTTTCTAAGCTTGAAGAAGTGCACCCTAGTAGAAAAGATGCCTTTGGAGTTATATTTGCTATTCTTATCTTCATCTATACTTTACTATGTTGAGAGACATTGAATGTACCATCCCATTTGCATTCCGTAAGAGATGGGGAGGTGAGTGAGAATTTTTCTGACTGGTGGTCTAGGAGTCTTTTCACATTTCATCTATCTCTCACTCTCTCTTGCCATTGCAGCAGCATAGGAGGTTGATTTTGGTGAAACTTAAAAGTCAGTCTGAGGACTTGTCAGCTTGTGAATTGTACTTTCAGGGTTGGTCATGCAAGGTTTTCTCTTTTAACCAATGGATTTACTCTTTTATTTCGAATGTTTAATCAATTAGATAGCTTTCTTTCTTGTTAATGTTTCTTTGTGGAAATCTTCTTAATCAACAGGTTTGGGATTAACTAATCTATTTTTCAGATTTTCTTCTCTTTCTCCATTCACCCATTTTGCCAAGGCACAGTGAAATTTTTACTTAAAACCATAAAAATCTTCTAATTTTTAGCATGCACTAGCCCAAAGTAAGAGAAGGCTAGCTGAGGTGACAGTTGGCTAGTTTATTGTTGCTACACCCAAGGTACCCTTGGTGTTTCTGTGCTAGATTACTGACGCCCTGTTATCAACTATTTTTCATAAGGATATCACATGTGATTTTTCCTCATTCAGCCTGGTAGCATAGTGATTCTAGTGTTCCAGAGGTTGGAAATATGAAAAGCTCTCTTGAGAATGGACACTTTTGTGCACAGGTTTCAAGGCATCATACCACAGTATATGATATACTCAAATGAATATTGCAGCTTGTACACCCACTGGAAAACCATCATCTATGGCACCAAATAAAGTTAGAGGAGGGAAAATTTAAATACAGATCTGAATGATATATACATTGCAATGAGTACCGGAATGAAGTGGGCAGCAGTATGAAGGATAGTTTTAGCAGTTGAACAGTAGATTTCAAAATGGTTTTCCTCAAGTTCGTTCCCATCATGGTGGCACCGATTGGACAGTTGAGGACGCAAAGGAAAAAATCAACAAACTATTGGAGGAATATGAGACGGACAGTTATTGAAGAAGCATGCTAATGTATATGGGACCTTAGCATGCCATTCTTCCACCACGAGGTTGTGAAAAATGCTTTGGTTATGGCAATGGAGAAGAAAAATGATAGGCTGTTTAATTTACTGCAGGAATGTTCAAGTGAAGGTTTTATTGCAATAAATCAGATGATGGAAGGTTTCACAAGGGTTGCTGATAGCCTTGAAGATTTGGGCTTGGATATTCCCAAAGCTAGGGAAAGGTTTGCAAGTTATGTTGAGCAGGCAAAAGTGAATGGCTAGCTTGTGCCATCTTTCACCTATGGCACAAAATCTGATCCCACAGAGTCAAATGGGTACATGTCTCCACGAGCTCAGAGAGATTTCCATGCCTCTCTCCATATGGCTAGCAGAACTAGTGTCAGTAAATGGCCAAGTATGGCTGTAGGATTCCTCTTTGAGGGAATCTTTGGAAGGTTCAGTGAATTGTTTCTGCAGTTCTCCACACTCCTCTTCCTTAACACTTTCTGGAGGGGTTGCATTTGTATTTTAAGGCATGATTCGAAGAATTCAGAGGAGCAGTGAAAAAGGAGAGACAAGAAAATAAAGCAGAGTATGGAACAGAATTGTTGGCAGCAGTAGATCTGAGTGTTTCCTCCAGCATCTTTTAATGTAAGTGATGTATGGAAGCAAAATGTGAACTGAGGCAGCTTGGCACACCTCTGTTGTAGGTCTAAAAGGCGTATGTGGGACAAAGATCCCAGCCATTGAGGCACCTAACGTTGGATAATATGTGACATATTTATGTATTTGTGCAACATTGGATTACAGTTTATGGGGCCGACGTGAGTTACATATTTGAGCTGACTTCAAATGCTTTTGAGAAATCTAGCATTAGGATTAGGTGATTTCTCTATCAATGATAACTGTTTGTGAATGCTTTTAACTTCTTTAAATTAGGTTCTTCTCTTTGCTTATATGATTATAGTGTTCTACTTCATCAAACAAATACCAAAGCATAAACAGTAAAGAGACAAGAGACACAAAATATAAGCGATCAGCCAAGGCCAAAACCTCTCCAATCTTGAGAGGAAAACCCAAATGAATTCTTCTTCTTATTGAGACTTCAATTGACGAAAAGTTAAAACCAAGACCATGACCAAGATCCTCGATACAACAACCCCTCCAAGACCAAGTCACAAGGTTTCTTGATTCAACTTCTTCTTCCTTGAGTAGTGCACTGATGGTCAACCTTCTTCCTTCACCTACTAGCTCGGCTGTCCTTCAGATTTCGGTCCCTTAGATCAGACCGGCAGTTCTCGGCCCTACTTCAGAAACCCTAGCACGTGTGATTGACCAACTTTAGAACCTTGATTCTCTTCGCTCTAGGGGGAGGTTTCTTTTTTGGCAACTTGGCTTGAGATACACCTTGATCTTTTCCTTGTTTTGACCTTCAAGTGTGACTGTAATACCTCAGCTCCTTCTACAGTTTGGAGAGTAAATTCTTCGCACGTGTGGGAATCAGCCCAAAACAGATCAGAAAATGGTTCTGTTGTCTTCCTCTTTCCTTCACTTGGTGATGAGGCTTCTTTCTTGTGATCTTTGTACCTTTTCTTGGTTCAGATTGCCTTGACCGAATTCTATCTTCAAGTGAGGCCAAGCTGCCCTATTTATAGTGGTTTGCACATGCAAAATAAGCCGACTTTACCTTGTGCCTGGGCTGACATGCCCTTCTGTAATCATTTTATTCTCTTTTTGTAGGCCGACTTCAAGGAGGGTTTGTTGTTAATTTTAGGCAACAATGATATGTTCTATGCTTTAAAGAAATTTTACTTCAATTTCTTTATTAGCCCAATATCAATATTCAGATTAGCAATCACATCAACATGATAGTAAAATGCAGATAGAACATAGACAATAGAAGACAAGCCAAGACAAGAGGACACAAGATGTGGCACCAGCCAGGGGCAAACCCCAATGTGGGGAAACCCTTGATCAATTTTTCTTATAGTCTTCAATAGTTCAGCAGAGAGAGAGATAGTACAATTTGCAAATTTGATAATTCATAACAACAACAAAAGAGCCCTAACAAAAAAATTCAACACTGGTCAACATGGCAGATTTGACCCTCAACAAATTGGTCAACTTCAGTCAACTTCGGCCTCCAAACAGCAAGATGAATCAACCCTCAAAACAGCCCAAAAACAACCCAGTCAAATCTGGTCAAACAGCCAACCTGTGGTCAGCCCTAGCTGCAGTCAACTTTGGTCAAAGTCAATGTTTGGCCTCAATTTTTGTGCCCAGAAATGCAACCTGTACAAACAGAAATACCTCATCCAAAAATACAGTCAAACAGGTCAGAACTACTGGTCAACGCATGGTCAAACTGTCCCAGAATTCGGTCAACGCAGTCAATGCCCAAAAATAGAAATTTCGTCCTCCTTTCCTCCGCACCTGTGAGAGAGAACGCTGCCCAGAAATGCATACCCAATCATTGAGGGGAGAGACAGAGAGATGTGAGGATGAGTGTGACCAAATGAGGCTAAGGCGTCATGTATTTATAGCAAACGTTGACGCTGAATAGACGTGACTGTTGGGCTTTTGATCCTACATAAGTTTGTTGGCCGACCTTGACAATTTGTCCATAATCAAAATAAATTCATAACTTCATTTGTAAATGTCGGTATCGGATGATCTTTAGATCAATCCTACACCTCTCGGAGAGAGGAATCCAAGAAAAATATCAGCGGTCATAAATAAGATGACCCATGTGGTGTTTGGCCCTAGTTGCCAATTTTAACACTTGTGACATGGTCTTAGAGGGTTAATGACTTAAAAAATTTCTTTTTTTACAATATACAATATGCCCAAATGGGTCTTCAATCTTTGTCATTGACTCATTAGACTTTATGACATGATGACCAAACCTAAAGGCTAACAATGACAGCCTTAACTATAAAATAAAATTCCTTGATCATGAAACCCATGATTCAAGCATTACAAAATTAATTTTATTTTCTTCTTGACATCAATTACATAAAACCACAAATACACGTCATTATGAAGACCTAACCTAGTTACATATTTCAATGCTCCCTTTTAACTAGGGAGGTATTCATAAACTACACAAGGTACTTGGACTTTCTCAATCTAAAGAATTCTCATAAGTCGGATTGGTAACCCATATGTATAACATCCCATATGTATAACATCATATCATCCAACATTGAGTCAGATTGGTAACCCATCTGTATAGCATCATATCATCCAACATTGTCACATAGCAAGGCCTTGACTAACAACTCTATCTCTTCACAAGATTAGAGCTCAATGTTGGCAAGACCAATGATGTATAAACACCTTCATCATTTTCTCTCTTGGAACATACCCTACCTGGGTTCTCAGAGTGTGTTCCATCAAGACTATTCTTATCTTGGATTCTCAGTCCTCAAAGAATATCAGTCCTCTACGACTACCCTTATCTTGGATGCCCTAACTCATCCTCAAAGAATATCGAATGCTAGATGTTTACCCAATCCTCCATTCTGTCTTCCCAAGTGAAGACAATAATGATGTGTCTATCTCTCCCTCAACTTAGGGAGGACACACCCATTCCACTGAAGGAATGTACCCAAGCTCCCCCGTAACTAGGGACTTGTCCAAGCTCCCTCTTGACTAGAGACTTGCTTTCAACAACTCTTCAGGTAGAGATCATGGGATAACCAGCTACCTGTACAACTCCTTCCTTTGATGTCATGAATTTCTTCTTTGTCATAGAGTCTACATCTTTTGGGACTTTCTTGTATTGCACATACTATCCATCACTTTCATCCATGTGTCAGTCATGTCATTATTCTTTTTATTGGAAAGTGATTCATTAATCCATATATGATCTTCCTTCATGCCATGTTTCTTTAAGGATCTTTCATCCTGCTACGTGGTCATCAGCGGTGGAAGACATTCACAGGTCTTCCCTTGGCAACTTAGCATAAGCCCATCCATATATTATTCAAAATAAGAAATGAATTATTAAAAATCACCTTTGTGATAGTCTTTCATCATGACATCTTCATGTTTGCATCAACATCCTGCATTAACATTGACACATATCCAAAATATATATACTGTCAAGGGTCTCTTTCTTTTTCAGACTTCATATCTTTCATGGAGATATCATAGTCAAATCTTTCAGTCCTTGGATGTTGATTGCCTTCTTCATAGTTGCATATTTCATGATCTCTTCCTTTCTTTTTTCACGCATTTCCTTCCCAGGAACTGCCAATCAAAGTTCCTCCAAATTTTGTTAACCACCTCATATTTCATATGAGGACATATTATGTTGATATCATCTAGTCAATGTGTGACCCATGCCTTCCTGCGTCGTTTCAAAGGAGGAGATCCTTTCTTTTGATCATTCTCTTGAGATAGAGCATTTACCCATGTTACCTGCACTATATGACATGACTCTATTTTATCAAATATGAACATACATACCTCATTTTCCTTTAGGTTATCTAGATTTCCTTCAACAACTTCCTTGATTGAAAGATCATCAATTCCTTGATCTGCTTCACTTCTTTTGACATCTTACCATCATCCCATGAATTCCCACAAGTTGGAATTCTTGATGAACACTTGCTTCCTTTTGATCAGTGTATCTTCTGATGAAGATTCCAATAGAGGATCTTGAGTATCCTCATCCAACAGATGTTTCCTTTTGACTGATGTATGATGAGCTTTGTTCTAGATGACTTTTTCTTTTTCCCATAAGTACCACTTATGCTTCTAATGAGGTTACCAAGGGCTATATCCTTCCATAGGAGATTGCCATAGTCTTCTATTTCAACTATCTTTTATGCTTCTCTATGATCACGAGCTCTTGCTTTCAATGCTTCTATGATGCCATGATGCATCCTATCATGCTCCTTAGAGACTCATGATGGCCATACCTTACAATAGAAAAACTTGAAAAGAACTAGGTGAGGAAGACTATCCCAATCATAGTAGATATCTTTTACTTCCTCTTGCTTAGATTTCTTCTTTTCAACTGCCTCCACTTCTTCAGTGATATGGGCTTCTTCTCTTCCCCTTTTGCTATTGTCCTTCTTGAGCTTAGGACAATCTCTCTTATAATGCCCATATCCTAGATATCCATAGCATTGAACCTTGGCCATATTCTTCTTCTTTCTCCGAGGACCAAACTTTCCAAACTTTCCCTTTCTTTTTGTCATTGTAGCATATGCTTGATTTTTCTCATTTGATCCTACATTAGATTTTGCCTTCTACCTAGTTTCTTCAATCTTGCGTAGTGACCATAGATCCTTGAATGGAATAACTTCTTTCTTCCCATAAATGCTTGAAGTAAAGTTACCCCATTCCTCTGGTAGTGCATTTAGTACCACTGTAGTCATCTCTTTGTCAGACATTATTTCTCCCAGATGTTGAAGTCGATCCCTGATTTCAGATATCCTCATAAAGTATGAGGCTATTCCTCCTCCTTTTGATATCCTTAGCTTGTAGAGTTCTTGCCTTAGAGAGATAACTTCTCCTGCAGTGCTTATGGAAAACAACTCTACTCGTTTGTCATATATTTCTTTTGAAGTTTTGAGTTTAGATACATATGGGATGAGGGGATCCTTGATGGATTCTATGAGAATCCTTTGAGCCCTTACTTCCCCTCTCATAAACCTTGTAAGTGCTGGAGCATTTTCTTTCGGAGGTTTGGTGATTGAGCCCTTAACATGTTCCATGACCTCATTCTCAATGAGATTCAGATCTGTCCTTTTCTTCCATGCAAGAATGTTTGAAGCCCCAACCAATTTGTTGCTTTCCTTGCAAAAAGACATTTTGACAAATTTAGATGTAGACATAAATATACTTACTTGGGATGATGCTTCTTCCACTTGCCGCCTTCTTGAATTTGATGATGATATATATAATAGAAAACTTCTCCTTGATGAAGATAGTTCTCTTCAAGAGTGATCCTTGGCTCCACTGAGAGAGAGATCACCTTAGATCTTTTGATGATGATGTCCTTGTTGATGATGATTGATGATTACTTCTTAATGATGTCTTGTTGCTTCTTGGATGATCTTATTTAAGGATAAGGAATTTCTTTTGAGATGAAATCCTTACTTCAACGAGAGGGAGATTGCCTTAGAACTTTTGATGACGTTGACAACGTCCTTGATCTTGCTTCTCTTGGATGACTAGTTTTCAAGTTACTTTGATTTGTAGATCTCTTCAACTTGAGTAGGGTCTTTGTGGTTTTTTGATGATGACTTGAGGATCCCAAGACTTCTTCTGGTGTAGACTTCTTCTTTGATCCAGGATTTCAACACTTCTTTGTAGATCTTGACCTCAAGATGATCTTCTAGATTTGCTTTGATTCCCTTCTCGAGATTTGGTCCTTGAATGCTTGAGTGTCCTTTGATGAGATGCCCTTTCCTTGATTTTGTCACCTTAGCTTTGATACCATGTTGAGAAATCTAGGGCATCATGATTAGGTGATTTTTCTATCATTTAGAATTGTTTGTGAATGCTTTTAACTTCTTTAGATTAGGTTCTTCTTTTTGCTTAGATTATTATAGTGTTCTTCTTCATCAAACAATGACCAAAGCATAAACAATAAAGAGACAAGAGACACAAAATGTAGGCGATCATCTAGGGCCAAAACCTCTCCAATCTTGAGGGGTAAACCCAAACAAATTCTTCTTCTTAGAGAGACTTCAATTGACAAAAACCAAGACGATGATTAAGACCCTTGACACAATAACCTCTCCAAGACCAAGTCACAAGCCTTCTAGATTCAACTTCTTCTTCCTTCACCTACTAGCTAGGTTATCCTTCAGATTTCGGTCCTTTAGATTAGACTTGCAATTCTTGGCCCTACTTTAGAAACCCTAGTGTTTAGTCAATTTATTGTTATCTAAATTGCTAGTATTAATTGTCAACCCGGGCTCGTAAGCTGATGAAGTGAGGGTTACTATATGTACTTAAGTAACTGTCTTAGAGCTTTTGTTGTTTAGGGGGGTTGTTTATGATTAACTTATCTTCCTACAATGGAATGATGATTATAGACAAATGAGTGCAAGTGTGTGAAAGGTGATCTTTATATGAGTGAAAGTGTGTGTGATGGTGATTTCTAATTGCTTGCTAAATTTGTAAAACAAAAGAACTTGAAAAGAATGAATAAATCAAAATGACTTGAAAGTAAATGACCACAATCCAATGGCATTAATCTCTATCCATACTGCTGCAAATAAAAGAAATAAGAAAATCACTTCAAGGATTGTTGTTAGTGATGATCTCCTTCTAACTCTCTGCTTCTACTGCGTATTTGCATAAAACACGATTAGAAGGTAGCTGAAGACAAATCCAAGAATTGATAAAAACTCTAATCTACTTTAATTGACAAATTGTAACACTACTAAGCCTTTTCCAACATACTGCTTCCTACATATGTGATTATGTGTAACAAGTGGAAAAAGTGTTAGTATTACAAGCCAAGTCTACTCAAATACAAGCTGCAATTAATCAATGTTCTGTTCTCTTGAAAGATAAGCCATTCATGATAAAGAGAGCATAAATTAGTTAGCATCCAACTTATAAAACTATACTAAAACTAGTCTAGAAAAAACAGAGTAAAGAGGGCAGCACCATGCATAAGACAACTGCAACTACCATTAGACATTAAAGCAAATACACACATAAATCCCGGGCTAAAAGAAATCTGCAAGGAAATAACACTGATCAGTTTGAAAGAAAGGAAAACAAATAAAAGAAACTATACATGCTTAAGGAAATGAATAAATAAAGGAAAATGATACTGCACATAAAATACTTTACAGTGGCAGAAATGAGCAGGGGCCCTCTATCTATTCAGCCACAAGAAAAAACTCAGAGATCTGGAAACTTCAAAACAGTGCTATGTCTATTTCTTCATTGCAGAAAATGTATAAAACAGAGTGCTAGGATAGCACTAAAAACAGAGTTCAGAATGCTTTAAAATGTAACACAAGTTCATCAAATTACAACTGATAAAAAGCCTCATGAGCGTACACAGACGCAGCTATTTATAGAAGTTTCTAAGATAGCCTATCCGTGCAGCTGATTAATTGAAAAGTAAATAAACTGTTATGCGTATTCATGGTTCCTTGACACTTCATGCGGCTGCGTGGAGGAGTTAGTGGTTCTGTCGTCATGGGTAATGAATCCCATGTTGAATCATGTCCCCTGCCATCTGTAGAATCGTGGACAAATCACCATTTAAGATGACGTGACCAAGCAGCTCACAATCACCGTTAAACTGCCTTGAGTTGACCGGGACTTGCCCAGCTTTGACCGTGGATAAAGATGACGTGGATGGCTGGAAAAATAGGACCGGAACCTCGAGCACATTGACACCTAAGTGCCCATGTGGCTCATCTGGCAAACCGACACGTGGAACATTGCGTTTAACAAAAAGGCTGCAGGATCTTCAGATAGCTGCAGGATCATCAGGTAGCTGCGGGATCATCAGATAGTTGCAGGATTCCTGCAAGTAAGTCAAAATCTAAACAAATCGTCATCCATTAGCAAAACTTACTTAATCATGCTTAATAACACCTAATGTAATGATCTGGGTGGTTTTATGGTGAAAATGAGGCAAAAGATAAGGAAAGATAAGGAATGATTGAGGAAAATGGTAGATAAGTAGGTGTAGATTAGAGGCTCTACATACCCCCACTGCGAGGGTATTGCATGTCCTCATGCAAAAATTCTGATCAGTCAACCTGCTGTGATGCCTCTGCTAGGACATCCAATCTCCTCTTCTTCCTCTTTGTAGATATATCAACTCTTGGCCTCTTCATTAAACACTTGAACCTTAGGTTAATTAAAATCCTTGTCTAGCCTCCTGCACTTCTTCCTTAGCTTTTTGTTTTCTTTTTGTAACAGTTCCATATGCAGCATTGTGTTATCGTGGACCATCTTGTCCACATTGCCCCTTTCTTTCAATTTTTCATTCTCCTGTATAATATGGCGATTTAGGACTTCAATATCAAAAATTTCCTGTTTTAAGGAATGAATTTGCTGCTCCAAAGGTTGAACATTGCTTGGGCCAGCAGCTGCTTGCTCCAATGTTTCCAAATAGTTATAAACCTTTTGCTGGTC
>APFE031481006.1:0-14064 GCA_000404065.3 Pinus taeda | reverse complement strand
AGCCTAGACCTCTAGATGTTGTGTGTTAGGTTCCAAAGCGTTGTTAGATTCATTAAATTTATTTTAAGTTGATCTTGCTTAAAAATTTGCCTTTCAGGTTCACCGCGTGATATGTATACAATTCCTAAAATGCAGTCTAAGATGATAAACAAAGGTTTAATCTTCTTTTGGCAATGAAAATCCTAGCTACTAAGGAAAGAAAGTTGAGAATCTTTCAACAAAGAGCACAGAGCACACACTAAATGCACCATCCTAAATCAAACCAAGCAGTATAAATGCAAATGCACATGTATGTATTTGTTTTCAGCCTTCTTAATGTATGAATGATGATAAGAAAGCTAAGTGAAAATCTGAATTATTTCCAAAGCGACAATGCTCAACAAGTTTCTTTTCAAAATGAAGTGAAGTTAAGAGAGACACTTTGCGATTTCGAAATGAAAATTGCTTTTTGACACTTTAAAAACTATTAATTCAAATCATATACAAGAGTAACTGTATAATCGACTATCAAGAACAATGGGATTGCCTTCTAAAACTGAAAATGACACTTACGACACTTTCAGATCAAGAAACGACAGTTTGACATGCTACTTCTTTGCAAAAGAGAACTGAAAATGGTGCACAATACATAAAAACACTTATAGTTCTTTGCACAATAGAGGCGGAATGATGTAAGAGAAGGGGGTTTTCACAGAGATATAGTAACCATAGACAACCAAACTCCGAAATAGGACTGAAAACGGTGAGGAAAAAACCAAAGTCTGAAGGTAAAGTTAACCTTCCTTGACCATCGCACTTGTCACACAGTGAATTCAGTATGCAGCACACCTACTGCACACGGGAAGTGCGATGCATACAGACTGCCTTGAAGGCATGGTGCGATGGTACCAGTGCGAGACTTTAAATGAGTTTTTACTCACAATTTGCAATTCAGTTCAGGGATTTAGGCCGAGTAAGTGATGTTCAGTATATGTAAATCACACGGGCTGATCTAAGGAGGTTACTAGAGCCACCACTTAGGGCAATTAGAAAGTTTGCAGATCGATTGTTTAATTCATAAACAAAACCCAGAGATAGACTAAAGCAGCATTGATCTACTTTTCATTTTTATAACAAATGAAGTTAAAAGGCTAGCTGGCTTGACTTCAGGCTCCATCTGTAAGTTTATAAAAGAAACAAAGATAGGCTAACAAACAATCTATTCGCTCCCCAGCGGAGTTGCCATTTTGTTACCGGGAATAGTGTCCACTCGGAGCTGTTATTCCCACTAAGACTGGTAGCTATCTTATAAACAAACAAGTAAAGTCTACTTTCGCTTTCCTTTATGAAAATAGATAAGAGTGGAACAAAGGAGACCAACCTTAGTCTTGCGCTTGGTTTCCTTGCTTGATTCCTCTCCTTCCTGATAGACCTTTGCTGCTTCTTCTTCGTCCGCTTAGCTTCAAAGAGCACCTATGGAATCAAAGCAGCATACTACTATCGAAGAACAGAGATCTATATTCATAAATAACACAGGACCAGATATGTGTTAACCATACAAATGCATATATAATGAAACATACAAGAATATCGAGGAAAACCTGAATAGCTTTATTAAGATCAAGAATAACAAGAGGATTACAACCATATGTTTTGACCCAGCATCATCCTCCAGCAAGAAAGCCCTTCTTCACCTCAAGTAAACCTTAGATCACCCAACACTATGAAGTTTCTCTAGAAAACCAACAACACTTCTCTACAAGATACAAAATTCCAACCTCTGGATCTCTGTGATGAGGGATCCATATATAGATGATTGAAGGGAGGTGAGTCATCTCTTGGTTTTTTTGATTAGTGTCCTCTCTCTGATAGTTCTGATTCACTTGGAGAATGATGATCTCTTACTCATCCCTGGTCGAAAACAGAGAGGCAAGTGTGAGAGGGGAAGCTTCTGGAAGATTCCATGATCTTCCACCTCGCAAATTGTCCCTGCCATTTGTCCATTCCCGGCCATCACACCCTACAGAGGGGCCATTCAGTATGAATTGCACCCTTTACACTGGGAAGGTGATATGCATCGCACCCCCTGTACTGGGTATTTAGTATGGTCCAGTTTTGACCATTTCTGAGCAGTTTTTAGTGGAGAACTTTTGGGAGATGATGTAATCAGTTGACCTTGTTCCTTTAGGCAGTGAAGAAACACTTTTAGGGACTTAAGAGCCCTCAGTTTATGGAAATTTATGATTGGGGTTGCAGTGCCCAAAAATTTCTATAACACAATGGAGGATCAACCAGCTTCTAAGTGCCATTCATTATCAAGGCATCATACTAATTTTGCATTGCTTCTTTCCATTCATCATGAGAAGCAGCTTCTTTGAAGGAAGCTAGTTTAAAATCTATAGACAAATTCAATTCACAATCATAAGAACCATCCATATGAACAGGTGAATCAAAGTCATCTACATCGCCTCCATTTTGTTGGGTTGAATTTCTAGTTCATGTATTTCCAACCTCATCAGGATGAACACTTTCAAGTGTCTTTGTCAGCCACTTTGGGGGACTTTTCTGAGATGGTCCAAGCTGCTCCGTTGATTGAGTTGGGACTCAATCAAGATTGAGTCTCCCAATTATGTCAATCACATCACTCAAAATATCATCTGCTGTTGAAGTTTCATGCGGGGGAGAGAGTGCTTCAGAAGAAGATTCTACAAGTTGATCTCATATAGGAATTCCCCCTTCAAGATGTAGAATCTGATTATCAAATTATTGAAATTATTTTGTATTTGTGAATCTATCCAAGCGATCAAGTTGCCACTCAACAACATTGCCAGTTTTGGATGATTCAAGAAAGATTACATCTCTAGATACAACAAACATTTTATTGACTTCATCATATAGACGATATGCTTTGGAGGTGATTGGATACCCCAAGAAGATACACTTACGACTTCTTGCACCAAGTTTGTTTCTATGTTCCTTTGGTATCAACGCATAACATGTGGAACCAAAGACCCTAAGATGCTTTATCGAAGGAATGTGGCCATACCATATTTCATAAGGAGTCTTGTTTAAAATAGAATTAGATGGACATCTATTCTTTATATATACAACGCATAGAACTGCATCAGCCCAAGACATCATTTTTACATTTTTGAAAAACATCATGGAGCACACCATATTTAAGATTGTCCTATTCATTCTTTCAGCTACTCTATTTTGTTGGGGATTTTAAGGCACGGTTGTCTGATGTTTGATCCCATGTTGGCAAAGATAGTTTTCAAATTCACTTAAAATGTATTATTTTCCATTATCAGTGCGAATAGAGCCAATATGAGATTGTGCATCAATTTCAATCCATGTATGAAATCTCTTGAATGTTTGAAAAGCATAAGATTTGTTCTTTAATAATTAAACCCAACACATTATGGTGTAGTCATCAATAAATGACATCATATATTTATTTCCGTATGCCGAAGGAATAGGCATTGGGCCACATAAATCTGAATGAATGAGTACAATTTTTCTATGTCATCTGGAATGTGAATCATGAAAAGACTATTTGCTATGCTTTCCTAGAATGCAAGCATCACATTGCTTAAGTTTCTTAGGAATTGTAGGCAAACTAACACCATTTTTCTTCAACAAGCAGAGGCTGTCATAGTTCAAGTGTCCAAATATAGCATGCCATAATAAACTTGATGGATATGTACCTTCTTCATAATGAGAATTGTATGAGAAATTTTGTGCACGAGTAGAGGTACCTTGCAGCTTGAGAAGCCTTTCTTCTTCTATCCCCACCATGACCCGAAGCTTGCCATCAAACATATGAATGGAGTGTCATTGCTGGCGGATGTGGACCAAGGACAACAAGTTTCTCCTCAGCTGTGGGAGATATAAAACATAATATAGAAGAAATTTTGGATGACCAGGCAATTTAAGCTTGATTGTACCAAGCCTTGATGGCTTGACTTTTGATTTGTCTGCAAAGTATACTGCTCCATCAACATTTTCAGTAAATTCTTCAAAAAAAACTCTTCTAAAATTCATGTGGCAAGTTGCTCCTGAATCAAGAAACCAATCATTTTTCCAAGAAGCAAGTGAAGCATTAAATAAGTCTTCATTTACTCCAATATTATAGTGTGCCACAACATAGTGAGCAGATTCAGGAGATTTACCTTTCTCTTTATCATTAGTCTTACCTTTAGGTTGGTTTCTTTCATGCTCAATTTTTTCCCAAGGCGACTTGCATGTGGATGCATCATGTGATCCATCTCTTTTGGAGCGCATGCAGTGGAAATATGACTTTTATCCTTGAGAGTGTCTACCCCCCATGCCTCTAAAATATCTTCCTCTTCCTCTTCAACCACCTCTTCCTCTCGAAGAATCTTGTGCAAGATTCTTCTCATTACGTGCAAGGCACACAACCTCTTAAAAAGACTTAAGATCTATCTTCTTCCCAAAAGCTTTCTCTCTTTAAGTAGTTTTCTTCACGAGGGAGTCAAAGGTAATATCTTTAAGGTTTCCATTTGCTTGTAATGACTCAAGATAATTTGAGTAAGTGGGATAAAGTGCCTTGAGAAAAGATATCAAAGGAATGTCCAGTTCAACATTAGCGACTTTAATATCATGCATAATAGATTTTACTTCTGATGTAAGAGCGAGAGGATCATCATTTTGTAATTCAAGGGTGAACAATTTAATCATGAGTTGAATAAATTCAAGTGCAGAGTGTGAGCCATAGAGTTCATTCAGTTTTTGTAAGGCTTTGAAAGCATTTAAAAATGGAAAAAGATGGCTACTTACCTCTTCATTTACTGATGCTGCAATCAATGCATAAGCCTTGATGTTCTTATTTTCCCAAATGGGGAATTCCTTGTTTGAGGTAGGTTGTTCTGGCTCTTTGTCTCCATCTCCAACACACACTCCTTTCCAAAGCTCATTATAAATGAGAGTGTGTTTGATTTTTCATGACCATTCAGGATAGTTTTCCTTCCCAGTGAGAACCACTCCCACAATAGATATCAATGAATGCATTTCAAAAAAATGTGTACTGTGTAATTCGATTTATGGTTAACTTTGTAACCAATAAGATGCGCTTAAATCTAGTTCTATACATGGATTTTCCCTTGAGGGTCCCGCTTATTTGGCCAATCATTGTGGGTCCCTCGTTGACTTCTCCTTTTATCAAGTTCTTCAATCCACACCGTTGATCTCACTTCTCCAGATCCAATGGATATCGCGTCGTCCACTCACGGAACTAAAAGGAATTAAAACTCTAGTTCATAACCTTATCGCATCCATTTCTGACATTAACATGTGTGCACTTTTGGAAGCGATATGCATCTGATCAATCAACCAACGAACGGTCTTGATGGCTGGAACTCAACGAGGTTTTAATCCCGTTGTATAAAACCTTATCGCGTTCAAAATTTAAATTAACTCACATGCATCTTTTGACATGATCATCGTCAGATCTGACCTAGCTAATTGAACGCCTATTGCGTCACCCACTCGCTAACTAGCTTGGCCAATCTCCATCGTTGATCAATCCCGCTTGATCCAATGGTTATCATGTAATCTCTCAAGAAATCTTGCACAGTGCATAACAAGTCGAGAGCGCATGAGAAAGGTGGTTTTCTCGTGCTATATGTCGCCCGCTAAGGTTAATCACGTGAAATTTTGGAATTCCATTTACAGCCTTTAGGGCATGCGAGATACCACTTACACTTACCAATACCACCCACGTGCTTAATTCATATTTATAATAAAGGTGCGCTTAAGGTAAGGTTTAGCGATTAAACTCAGTATTAATGCCTAAACTCTGTATTTAGTGCTTAACACTAATTGACTGTGATTTATAAATAAAATGTATGAAGAGAGAAAAAATACCTGATAACCAACTGAACCTCTGTAGTAGTTACCAGAGAGGGGAAGCAGTTGCAAGAGAGGGGAAAACCTGTAGAACGGTTATCAAATTCTTGAGAGAGGCACACCTATTGTCAGCTATGCAAAATAGATAGAACATAGGCATAAGGGAGTTATAAAGCAGAGAGGGAAGCCAAAAATGGCGCTGGCTCTGATACCATGTCAGACCAGGAGGTAACTCCTCAAATGTAATCGTATTATTCATTTAGGTTTTTCATTATTATATACAATAGGGAGTGACTATTTAGTTCATCTCCTGATCACTCTTCATTTTCTTTATTATGTATTTACACTAATTATAGTTGTTCACCCAATTCCTATGGTTAGGTGTCAACAATAATCTTCTCAAACCTGCAAGATAAGGAAAGAGTTTTTGAAAATGGTCCATATTTTCATTATAATGTAGGATTGTTTATGAGGTATTGGGAAGAATGCTATAACCTGGATAAAGAGAAATTCCTGGTAGCCCCCATCTGGGTAAGACTATTCAGTCTCCCAATGGATTTCTAGGACCTGGAAATACTGGAAGGAATTAGGAATGCAATAGGAGGATTTGTCAAAATAGAAGAAACCACAAAAAGGGGCCGCTATACCTCATATGCTAGAATCTATGTGTATATGAATATATTAAAGCCTATCCCTGAAGCAATAGAACTTGAATATCATGAAGAAATCTGACACTAGAACCTGGACTACGAGCATATCTTGTTCTGATGCCGAGGATGACACAAATATGGCCACTTCCTTAAAGAATGCTCACAGAACCAAGAAGGGGTGAATTTAAAAGAGAATCAAATGAAGCCCCCACAGGAAGTGAATGACGGATTCGAAGAGGTCAAGCATAAGAGGAAGAACTCGAAAGGCCATCAAAACCTAGGAAACAACAACCAAAAACATCATATCAATAAAAATAGATATGAGGTATTAAAAGATGAAGAAGAAATAGAGAATGAAATAGAAGGTACAGATTATCAGGAAAAAGAAAAAGAAAGCAGCCCGAGCAAATAAAAAACAACCCTTAAGAGGAAAGCCCAAATAGATCTGACAGAGAAAGAAGAGCAGGAATGAAATGATCTCACCATAATGGAAGTAGATACAAGAAGGGGGGAGGAGTTAAGTATGTAAGAGGAAGTCCTAAAAATATTGCTAAATGAATGGAGACATTTCGATGAAAGATTCATCCTAAAGGATCAAAAGAAACTATTTAAGGAAACCTTTTAACAATACAAGGCCAACCAACGAGAGAGACAAGTTGAGATAGCAAAGAAACTGGGAATGCAACAAGAAAATTTACACGAACAACAAAAGAGAAATAAAGGAGGGAAGAAAAGAGGGAGGAGAAACCTGCAGGAATGAACCCAAATAATGGGAGAGATTCTGGTAAACACTGGAAGTGTTGTTCTGCTATTATTGGTATTCCAACAACTCAACAAAGTTACCTAATGATAGCACTATCATGGAACATAAGGGGCCTCAACAACCAGAGAAAATAGAGATATCTACAGGATCGATTGAGAAAGGAAAAGCCTCTATTAATTTTTCTCTAGGAAACAAAGATAACAAGAGAAAAACTAGAAGATATTCTATGGAAAATGAAACCAAGATATGAATCCAAAGTAAGTGCAGGGGGTATAACAATCATATGGAACTTGACAAAGGTAAAGACAGACTGCTGGATAGGAATGTAGAGAATCCTCACAGGCTGTTTCTGGAATACAGGAACTAATGAATGGATCATAATCTCAACAGTATATTGGTTTCAATCCCTACAGAGAAGGAAAACTTTATGCAAAGTATAAGGACATTAAGCCAAATAAATGAAGAAAAGCTATGGTTGATAGTGGGGGATTTCAATTTGATAACCTCCCTCGAGGAAAAAAAAGGGTGGGATAAGAAGAGAAGAACATGAAATGGAACAATTTAGGGATCTTCAAGAAGAGTTCCATGTTGTAGACATACCGAAAATCAATGGAACTTTCATGTGGAATAACCGAAGAGGAGGAAATAGACAAATTGCAACCCGGTTAGATAGATTCTTGGCCATTGAAAACTTAATAACCAGAGATGTATATTATGAAGTGTCGATCCTACCCTACATGGGATCTGACCACTGGCCGATTAGATTGGAAGTGGACTTGAAACAAGGACATACCAAAAGACCATTCAGGTTTGAAGCATTCTGGCTATGTGAGTCGACCTTCCTAGGAAAATTGAAGAAATGGTGTAACTCAAGTAAGGAACAAGGGAGAAACAAAATGCACACATTCCAATTACGCCTCAAAGAAATCAAAGGAAAAATAAAAAAATGGAATAAGGAAGAATTTGGAAATATTCATAAAGGACAAGAATTGTTACATGTAAATATGAAAAGGGTGCAACAATAGATAATAACAAATGAACACATGGAATCCCTAGTGGAGGAAGAAGGAAAATTGTTGAATACTATGGAGGAAAGAAGGAAACAGGAAGAGATCCTATGGAAGAAAAAATCGAGAGTTCAATGGCTGAGGGTGGGAGAAAGGAATAATAGATTCTTCCATAAAACAATGATTCAACATTGCCAACATAACAAGATATTTTCATTAGTAGACCAGGAAGGAAATATCCTAATTCATAAGGAAGAGATGGAAAACTTATTGGTCGAGTATTTCCAAAATATAATGACATAACCAAATCTAGAAAGGATGGAGGATATAAATAAGATTACTAGGCATATTCCTCAGTTGGTCAACAGGGATTAGAACCTAGCACTAATGATGGAAATCACCATGGGGGAGGTGGAAGAGGTGATCAAAGAATTAGCAAAGAACAAAGCACCGGGACCGGATGGATTCACAGTTGAATTTTTCCAGGCAACATGGTCAATTTTAGGAGAAGAAATCCTAGAAGTGGTGGAGGAGTCAAGACAAACTAAAAAGATGCATCTGGCCCTCAGCTCAACCTTCCTGGCTCTTATACTAAAATTTGATCACTCAAAAGAGCCCCAGGGGTTTAGACCTATAGCTTTATGTAATGGAATATATAAAATTTTGTCAACAATAATGGTCAATCGCCTCAAACTGATCCTCCCAGGTCTAATATCATAGGAACATACTGGTTTTGCAAAAGGAAGGAAAATTGTGGATGGGATAGTGACATATCAAGAGGAACTCCATTCACTTAAGAATCTCAAAGCTAAAGGAATGATGATAAAAATGGATCTCTCGAAAGCATACGACCGGTTAAGTTGGACTTATCTCCAAGGAATCATGAAAGCCTTTAGCTTTGATCCGTGATGAATAAATTAGATTTACTCGATGATATCAACCGCTATGTTCTCAATTCTCCTTAATGATGCTCCGACAGAGGCATTCAATGCAACAAGGGGACTAAGATAAGGAGACCTGATGTCTCCATACCTATTCATATTAGCAGTTGAAGGGATAATAATATATGTAAAAGAAAAGGTGCAAGCAAGACAGTTCAAAGGTTTGTGAATGTGGGGAAATGATTTTCCATTAACACATCAACAGTTTGTTGATGACATCATGATGTTCGGGCAATCAACACTCAAGGAAGCTAGGGCCCTGTTAGACATCTTACAAGACTTTACGAATGAATTAGGAACGTAGATTAACAAAGAGAAGTCGGATATTTTTTTCTTCAATGCAACAACCCAATCGAAAGCATTCCTGGCAAGAACAATAGGCTTTCATATCAAAACCTTACCATCGAAATACTTGGGGATTCCGCTAAGTCTAAACCAAATTAGAGTGGCAAATTGAAAGGAAATTTTGGCAAATATTCAAGGATGGCTTCAGAACTAGACATTCAGGACTTTAAACATGGCAAGTATAGTCATTCTATTAAAATCAGTGCTACAATCAATCCCAATCTACCAGCTCTCAAACCTAACAGTTCCTAAAACAATATGTAATGGAATGATCAATATATTTAAGAAATTCATTTGGCAAGGGGGCGAGTGGGACTCAAAGATCCATATACCCTAAACTAGGTAATGGGGGCAAAGTTACGATAGAGATGGATACAAGGGGGAACATATCTATCTAAAGAAATATGGGGGAGAAAATATGGCATGCCTAGATCGCTAGAAGGAATATTAAGAGTCCAGATGATCCGGATTTAAATAGGAACGCAATAGATTACAGAGATAACCATAAATACAGAGATGCGATAACCATAAATAAAGAGATGTAGCGGAAATAATACTTCATTTCATTAATGGAAAATACCGAAATATGCTTACAACCAGAATTGGAAATAAACCAGCTAGGACGATGGTAGCTTATCTCTGAGAAGAGATGTGCGGCTACATGTCTCTGAACTATTTCGAACTTGTGTTACAATGAGGCTCGAAGGCCTATTTATTATTGAGAAACAATGGAAAACCCTTCACATTCCAAAACCGACCCTTAGAAGATGAAACGCCAAATTGTGGGCCCCGTTTTGGGTAAATTGGTACATCAATTTCCCGGGGTCGTAACTTTGGCATACGGTCTCCGTTTGACGCGTATGATAGCTCGTTAGAAAGATCTATCCGAGAACTACCACTTTGGGAAGGGCAACATCGGTCCATGGACCCATGTTGCCCCCAGATTTCCCAAAAAACGTCGTTTAGGGCCTCAAAACGGCTTCGGAAGTTCAGGCCCGAAACTGCTAAAAATAGTAAGTTGTGCTACAATTAAGGAAACTGAAAATGCTGAAAGAGAGAATTGTGGGGGGTCCAAATGGGATAGGTGGGTGGCCACCAACATCCACCTGGATCATTCCTCCCCCCTTAGGAAGCAATGGTCCCCATTGCGTTGAGTTCCTCCATCTGCTGAACTTGTTCTGCACTTTCTGATGTGTCCAGTAATGGTGGGAAGCATGGTCGACGATGGTCCACATTGAACACTTGGTGCAGGCGAAGGAATGGAGGAATGTTGTGCTCCAAAGCATTGTTCCCCACAGGCTTGGTACTGCTGTAAGGACCATGTTGGATTGGTCTGAGCTTCTGATGGGCTCTTGTAAGGCGTTTTTTCTGCAGATGTAACCAAACTTTGTCGCCCACCTGAAACTTATGTGGTACCCCTGTGGGTGAGGAGAAGTTGTTCCTGTGTTCTGTCATGACTGTATCCCTTGCTGTTGCTGCTGTGTGGAGGAACCATTTGCGGTGGTCATGGATGTAGCAACGATCTTCCCCTTACTTTGGGAGTGAACCATACAGATGAACTTCCTGGTCTGTGATATGAGCTTGCTGCCTTTCTTAGCAGTGATCAAATATGTGGCGGTAGGTGGGGCTACCTCTGGTATCCTGTATGATGAATCACCCAAAGAAATAATGACAACGCGAGGCCTTAACTCATACACAGCATGTCGCTTCCACAAGTATGGTTGTCCTAATAATACATCGCAAACATCCAGAGGTGTAACATCACACAATACCTCGTCTGTGAATGGTTTGATGCTGTAGGGGAGGCGGCACTGCTGGCGAACTTTCAGATCTCGTCCTTCATGAAGCCACCCGATACTGTATGGCTACGGGTGTGGTGTAGTCGGTAGGCCCAACCGCCTCACGACCTCTGCTGAAATGAGGTTCTTTTGGCTGCCACTGTCGACAATGAATTGCAGTGGCGAACCCTTCACCCACATCTGTGAGTGGAAAAGACGTTCCCCCTCCTCTGGCTCTTCAGGCTTAATCTTCAGGATCTTGGCAGTGGCAACAGTGGCGCTGGGATCCTCATCAATGATCTGCTTCCCTTTGCCATTCCCCTTGTCAGGTTTTAGCTCAGGGTCAGAACATGCATCTGATTCGGAAGCCTTCAACTCGGCCACCAATGACTGCTTGGTTCGACACTCACTTGTGTTATGAGTGGGACTCTTGTGGAACTCACACCACTTTCCTGTGTCCTTCTTCGGCTTTGTGGTGTTGTTCTTTTCTTGTGGCTTCGACGGGTTGTCTTGGGTCACCCCGCCTTGGCTTTGTCCTTTGGGCTTCGGATTTGCAGATCCAAAGTCTCGCTTCTTTTGTTTGAACTTTTGCTCTATTTTGACAGCGTATCGGTATGTTGTGCCGAGTGAGGAGATGTTCAAGAACTCCATCTCTTCCTGGATGTATCTATGGAGGCAGCCGCGGTATTTGAGTACCAGATGCAGCTCAGAATCTTTGATACCCAACTATGTGCGAAGGATGTGAAAATTGTTTGTGAACTCTGGCACATCTTGGTCTCGTCCCTGCCGCAGTGTGGTCCATTTGATGTATTTGTCCTCATAGCTTTTGACAGGGTAGTATTGCTCCTTGATGGCATCTCGGAATGAATCTCAAGTGGGTGTGACTGAAAATAGTGAGCCTGTAATTTCATCCTTCTGCTCGCAGTATGTTTCCCACGAGTCCTTGACGTGGGGGGCTGCTTTGAGAAGAGCGAAAACAATCTTTTCCCGACTTGAAAATTCATGAACAGAAAAATAACCCTCTAGCAGATTTAACCATTTATCTACGCATCTGCGTCTATTTTACCCTCGAAGATGGGGATTTCAAAATTAACTTGTACCTTAAAGGGTGTGGCGTTTCCAGAGTAGTTGTTGGAAGCCGATGTGTCACCTCTAGGTAGCCGCTGAAGGATCTGTGCAAAGCTATCCATCATCGCATTCCTTTGCCACTCGAGGGCTTCTTCGAGCAAGATTTTGATAGGATCTCCTGCCCCCCTCGTCTTTCTTCTCATCCGCCATGGGAGGCCATCGTGATTTGCGAGGCTGGTCTTGCAAAGGTTCGACCAGTTCAAGCCCTAACTCCTTATATCCCGACCTCGTCGGGGACATGCAAAGAAAAACCGAGAAAAGCAGACCGCTCTGATACCACTGATCCGGATTTAAATAGGAACGCAATAGATTACAGAGATAACCATAAATACAGAGATGCGATAACCATAAATGAAGAGATGCAGCGGAAATAACACTTCATTTCATTAATGGAAAATACCGAAATATGCTTACAACCAGAATTGGAAATAAACCAGCTAGGACGATGGTAGCTTATCTCTGAGAAGAGATGTGCCGCTACATGTCTCTGAACTGTTCCGAACTTGTGTTACAATGAGGCTCGAAGGCCTATTTATTATTGAGAAACAATGGAAAACCCTTCACATTCCAAAACCGACCCTTAGAAGATGAAACGCCAAATTGTGGGCCCCGTTTTGGTTAAATTGGTACATCAATTTCCCGGGGTCGTAACTTTGGCATACGATCTCCGTTTGACGCGTATGATAGCTCGTTAGAAAGATCTATCCGAGAACTACCACTTTGGGAAGGGCAACATAGGTCCATGGACCCATGTTGCCCCCAGATTTCCCAAAAAATGTCGTTTAGGGCCTCAAAACGGCTCCGGAAGTTCAGGACCCGAAAAACTGCTAAAAATAGTAAGTTGTGCTACAATTAAGGAAACTGAAAATGCTGAAAGAGACAATGATTGGGGTCCAGATGGACTTGGCAGGTGGCCACCAATATCCACCTGGATCATTCCTCCCCCCTTAGGAAGCAATGGTCCCCATTGCGTTGAGTTACTCCATCTGCTGAACTTGTTCTGCACTATCTGATGTGTCCAGTAATGGTGGGAAGCATGGTCGATGACGGTCCACATTGAACACTTGGTGCAGGTGAAGGAATGGAGGAATGATGTGCTCCAAAGCATTATTCCCCACCAGCTTGGTACTGCTGTAAGGACCATGTTGGAGTGGTCTGAGCTTCTGATGGGTTCTGGTAAGGCGTTCTTTCTGTCGATGCAACCAGACTTTGTTGCCCACCTGAAGCTTGTGTGGAACCCCTATGGGTGAGGAGAAGTTGTTCCTGTGTTCTGTCATGACCGTATCCCTTTGCTGCTGCTGCTGTGTGGAGGAAACCTTTGCGGTGGTCATGGACGTAGCAACGATCTTCCCCTTACTTTGGGAGTGAACCATACAGATGAATTTCCTGGTCTGTGATATGAGCTTGCTGCCTTTCTTAGCAGCGATCAAAGATGTGGCGGTAGGTGGGGCTACCTCCGTATCCTGTATAATGAATTATTCAAAGAAATAATGACAGCACGAGGCCTTGACTCATACACAACATGTCTCCTCCACAAGTATGGTTGGCCTAATAATACATCACAAACATCCAGAGGTGTAACATCACACAATACCTCGTCTG